>MU264602.1:0-23746 GCA_020310875.1 Ceratopteris richardii
AGACTCAAAAAACAAGCTAAACTATTGGAGAGGTAGCAACTCAATCTTACTGGTTGTGCTATGGTTATCAACACGTTCCTCATATCATCGACCATTTACTTTCCTGTTGGAGACTGAAAGAGCAAGATCTATCCAACTAGATAGTATATATAGAAACTTCCTTTGGACGAGCCACCACAATAGGAGGGGGCTGCCTAAAATCAAGTGGTCTATCTGCACCAGCCAAGAGATGTGGGGCCTTGTCATTCTAGACATTGGGTGCATGGCTAACAAACTTGCAGCAAAATGGATGATTAGGCTTGGTGCAACGGGGAGGACTCGTGGGCCAAGTTGATCTTCAGAAAGAATGAGTTGACTCTCATGGGATTCCCAAATTGGAAGAATCTTGACATCTTGACCCTGCTGTTTTCCCCGATCCCCGTTTCCCTGAAAGGCTCGAATCTAGTGTGCTCCCTATGGAAGATTGGAATAAAGTCAAAAGTTACACAAGAATAAGTGAAGACTCAAAGTGGGTGGCCGGTATCAGACAAAACGACTCTATTTGGTTTCCGATTCATGGCATCCGGAGCATGTAATCTTGGAACATTCAAAACGCCAAGAAGCTATGGAACAAAGGCTTCAAAAATGGAAACATCTCTAGAAACAAGACACCAACCAGTGGATCAACTTTGAGGATATTGACCCTAGTGTCAACATTTCCTATGAAGAATGGAACACTTTGCAAAGCAGATGTCTCGCCTAGGACTGCTATAAAGTACGCCTTCTCATGGGGCATGACACGTCGAGCTCTCTTGGTCTCAAATGGCACAATGGGAATAGCCTATCAAAAATCCCGAACATCAAAGAAACGATTGATTATGAGGTTAACCTCAACAAGAAGCGGTGCCTCTCATGGACGCGCTTTGGTGGGACATGAAGTTCATGGCTATCTAGCACCCACTCATAGAAATTAAAAATATATCTCTTATGGCAAATTCTTCATCGTGGAATCTGAACAAACCTTAAGGCTAGCAATTTGGTGGGATACCTCCCTGGTGCAAACACTGCTACCGGTCTATCGAAGATATCTCTCACATCTTCTTTATCTGTCCCAATTCCTACAAGCTCTCGCAATTGTTGGAAAAAAAGTTAGTCTTCAGAAACATATCAGTTGGAAGCAAGCTCTATTGGGAGAAGCGATCCCCTGCTCTGCAACTCTGTGGAATGCCATCAGAGGGGAGGTGCTATCCAAAATCTGAAGGGAAAGATGTGCTTTTAACTTTGGCGACTCCCCCAAAGAGTGGTCGATTGAGAAATTGTTGTTCCTCCTTGTCAAAAGATCGTTAACTGTAAGAATCCCCCCCCCCCCCCCTTCAGGCATCATCAAGTGCTCCTTTTGATCAACAACAAGCTTAAACCCAAGTGGGCCCCAAATGAGAGGGATGAGAGGGTGATTAACCTTCTTTGTAATGCCATCTTAACTCTGTAAAAGCTACCCCTGCTTTATGGGATCCCGGGGGTCCCGTGAGCACTAATCCCCTCTTCTTGTACTTTTCTTTATTTAATTAAACTCCGGGAGAATAAGCTAAAGCAGAACCTCTTTATTAAAAAAAAAAATTCACATGAACGAACAGTTAGCCCGAAGTATGAATCGCTGTAGTTGTTGAAGGACGAAACACTGCGGATGAGATGATAGACCACGATTCACGGTTTTCGCCCTCATCCAGATTCACGGATACATTTATTTTCTGTTTTTTTTTTTATATATATGTATATTGTTTGAGTATGTCCTCTATAAACATATCAAAACTTCTCATATGAAAAGTGGAAGGAGAAATTTACCCGTCATACCACCCAAGAACTGGATTTTCAAAAAAAAAAAAAAAAACCCGACTACGTGTCGGTCGAGGTGACTAAAAAATTTAAGAAACAAGTATGTGTCTGTCGAAGGTTTTTGACTCTCATGCCGTTAAAATTCAACGAAAAGCGTTTTCCTATCTCTTTGGAAATAATTTAACCCCTGCCGCACTAGGTTTCTAAGGCAAAGAACACTAATTTAACCCGAGAAGGAGAAGAATGAAGAAGTTGGATCGGCAATTGTACACTTCTTCCAGTCTCCGGAGAAATAGAAACATACAAATGTCATTTCTCTGTAACCATCATTTCTCTGTCATGCAAATGTCATTTCTCTGTAACCATCATTCTAGCGATGATGCGTTGATGCATATGCGCGCAACATTTCTCTTATTACTCTCAAGAAATTGTGGATTTGTGAAAAGATCGTTTTCCTCGCACAAATGTTACTTTCTAAAGCTAACTAGCATGTTTCTCTTATTACTCTCAAGAAATTGTGGATTTGTGAAAAGATCATTTTCCTCGCACAATGTAGTTATTGAGTGAGAGGAAGAGACACTGATTCGTAAAGCTGTCTAAAGCTTTCTAGCATGTTTGTCTTCTGGGTAAAATGAATTATACCTGTTCCTATCCATATCGACGATTGCATTGGATCTACGAGGAATTTTCTTCACCTTGTTGTTGGCCACTTTACGTATAACATTTTGCAGAAAAATGGAGGAAAAATGCATCAAATTATTGATGGGACAATAATGATAACGATACCATTTGATTTATATCAAAGAATATCAAGGACAAACTGCTTCCACACAAGAAAAAGATCTGGTTACGGAAAAGCAGAGATGAAGAAAGTAACTAATGACGCACGGATGTAAGGCAAGTATGCACCTTCATTTTCACTGAATAGAGAGCATATATATATATATATATATATATATATATATATATATATATATATATATATATACACACACATGCAATGTTTGATGCCTATGGCATTAAGAAGGTCAATGCATGTTGCACATGGCTACTAACACAAGGTTCGCTAAAGGATGATAAAGCTTCTTACTGACAAGGCAATTATCTGACAAGGTAAAAGTTTTTAAAATTTCTTCCCTTTTTCCTAGCATAGGAAAGAAAGTTACATTGTTGAATGACACATTTGGCATGCCACATTGTGCATTTACAAGAGGAGTTACCATACTAGGTACTTAGAACATTGTTGTAGTTCTTGTTGGGTGAGAAGTCGTTTTGAGATAGTTGGTCTCCATGATGAACTCAGTTGTCCTCAAACAATGGCTTGGAAAGTGTCCAATCTTGGCATAAAAGGTGCATTTATTTTGTCTAAGTAATCTGTGGCGACATGACTAGTGTGTCTACATACGGTACACATTTTGGTTCTAGCTAATTGAATATATATATATATACACACACACATATATTTATATATATATATATATATATATATATATATATATATATATATATATATATTTATATATATATATATATATATATATATATATATATATATATATATATATATATATATATATATATATATATATATATATATGGTGTTTTGGTTTCTGGATCCTTCGTCTTCATGTTGTATAGAAATTAATACATCCTCTAGGGCTCAAATAGGACTCATTTCTTTGAACATAGTAAGGATATTGTGTCACTATGCTTTTCATCATATTTTAAAGCGATGCATCATCCTCATTAAGATTAAGCTAAAGTCCATACAAATGCATTTCGAGAATTAAGTTATTCTGCTTTACATGAGGACCAAAAATGTTCTCCAATATCTACTAAGCTTCATATGCATTCCTTGCCTCATCCAAATAGTGTATGTATGTGTCGCTAAGTGTGATGATAATGACACCATAGGTTTTCCCTTTGTAAAGTTGGCATTGTGTATTGATCCCTTGAGAAAGTTCTTCTAATTCTTGTTGAATATGGAGAGCATTAGTATTTTCCAAGCTTCATATGCATTCCTTGCCTCATCCACATAGTGTATGTATGTGTCATCGAGTGTGGTGATAATGGAACCGTATGCTTGCTCTTCGTAAATTTGATGTTGTGTCTTCATTGCTTAAGAAAGTTCTTCTAATCTTCATTGAATAGGTGGAGCATTATTGGTGAAGTTCCGTAAACCTTAACACATTAAGAAAACTTTAGTTTTCGTTTGCCATTTATGAATTTTTGTACTTGCAAACTTTTATGTACCTTCAAAGACCATTTATACATCGAAAAGACCTTACTGATAATAACGATTAGTGTCTAATACCATTATTTTAAACAAAAAAATGGAAAAAAACTATCTACAAGGTGAACTAACTCAAAGGGATTGCCTAAGAGTTGTTACAGAGATATAAAAGCTTTAGAATTAATGTTTCGTTTTATATAGATTCTACTTTACTTAGAATTTTTTCTTCCCTTCTAATAGAATAATGACGTGCATATGAAATGATTTCATAGAACGATAAGATTGTTAGATTGAAATGAATATCGTTTCATGCGTTTACCATCATTACCATGGCTCCTCACTAGCTGGACGACACAATTCTTTCTCCCTTATTTCTTGCATTCTAAGATTTCGAGGTATGGATATTGAGAACATCATGGGGTGAATATGGCTTGGCACTTCCATACTCTGGAGTAAGCTACCTCGGCATATGTTGTTGTATTTTAGGCTTGTGAGCAGATGATATTGTGGAATTCGACACCTTACGGAGCACTAAACATTGTTGGAAAATACAAGAGGAGTACAAGCCAGAGAGGGGGTCTCTGATAGGTGCAGCGATGATCCCATTTTAGAGTAATATTTTCTTCACGCTAGGTCGCGTATGCAAGAGTAAGCGCGTAGAAAAACTCTATCGCTTTCGTTTCTTGTCTTTCGAGATTGCTCCTTGCTCCAAAAGTTGTGCATCATTATCGTCTTCAGCACTATGTTCGGGGGAGCGTTTCCATTGAACTAAAAGCATGCAGCTTGCTCCATGTACCACAAAGGATTTGATGCGATAAATTTTATTTTTCCTCCTCCTCAGAGCTTTTCTCTCTAGAACTCCTGCTTTGATGTAAAGATACTGCATGGAAAAAAGCTGCGTTGCAAAAGAAGATGCCACTCCTTAGTTATGTTGCTGCCAGAGGCGTGTGCTTGATGCCTATGGCATTAGCAAGGCCATTGAATGTTGCACATTCACTACAATATACCAAGGGTATACCGACATTCGGCATACGGATGGTCCGTGTCAACGTCAGTAAGACCCTCGAGAGATTTGGGAAAGCTGCTTAGCCTTGGAAAAACTGCGTCGGATGAGCGTCAGTATAAGCATGAGTATAAGCGTCGATAAGTTACTAGAAAGTACCGACGCCCATACTGACGCTTATTCCGACGCTCGGTTTTTAGCTGGGTCCGGGAGCAAACGTTCAACATTTTGGGCGTTTTGAACTTAGATCTTCGACTGTCGACTTTGCGTGCGCGAACAACATATCTTTGTTTGTCACAGTTTCTCTCTCTCTCTCTCTCCTTCCCTCTCTCTCTCTCCCCCTCGCTCTCTCTCTCGCCCTCCCTCTCTCTCTCTAGATCTAAGAACACCTCTATCTTTCCAGATCTGAAGTTTTGGTAAGTATATCGCACATACTGTAGCACTCTTTTTTCTTTCTTTTTGTTTTTGCTTTTCTAATATTTTCTCTCTTTAATATTACAAGATATTCTGGATCAAGTCTTTGGAAATTCGATGAAAGACAACTTCAAGTGGACTTTGATGACCACAATTCAAACAATTACATCGATGTAAGTGATTGTTTTGTTTTCAATTGACATAGAGAGAGAGATACATATACATACACACTCACATATGTATAAACACACACATGCATATACGTACACACATAAACACATGCATATGCATACACACATGCATATGCATATACACAATGCATATGCATACACACATACACAATGCATATGCATACACACATACACAATGCATATGCATACCCACATACACAATGCATATGCATACACACATTAATATGCATACAAACATGCATATGAATACACACATGCATATGCATACACATGCATATGCATATGCATACACACATGCATATGGATACACATGCACATGTATATGTATACACACATGCATATGCATACAAAAATGCATATGCATACACACATGAATATGCATACACACATGCATATGCATACACATGCATATCCATATGCATACACACATGCATATGCATACGCATATGCATACACACATGCATATGCATCCACATGCACATGCATATGCATACACACATGCATATGCATACACACATGCATATGCATACACACAATGCATATGCATACAGAAATGCATATGCATACACACATACACAATGCATATGCATACATACATTCATATGCATACAAACATGCATATGCATACACACATACATATGCATATGCATACACACATACATATGCATATGCATACACACATGCATATGCATATGCATACACACATGCATATGCATACACACATGCATATGCATACACACAATTGGATATGCATACACAAATGCATATGCATACACAGAAATGCATATGCATTCAGAAATGCATATGCATACACACAAATGCATATGCATACACAAATGCATATGCATACACACAAATGCATATGCATACACATATGCATATGCATATACATATGCATATGCATACACATATGCATATGCATACACATATGCATATGCATACACATATGCATATGCATACACATATGCATATGCATACACATATGCATATGCATACACACAATGCATATGCATAAAAAGATGCATATGCATACACACATGCATATGCAGACACAGATACACACATGCACACATACACACATGCATATGCATACACACATGCATATGCATACACACAATACATATGCATACACAAATGCATATGCATACACACATACACAATGCACATGCATACACACATACACAATGCATATGCATAGACACATTCATATGCATACAAACATGCATATGCATACACATGCATATGCATATGCATACACACATGCATATGCATATGCATACACATGCATATGCATATGCATACACATGCATATGAATATGCATACACATGCATATGCATATGCATACACATGCATAGCATATGCATATGCATATGCATACACACATGCATATGCATACACATGCACATGCATATGCATACACACATGCATATGCATACAAACATGCTTATGCATACAAACATGCATATGCATACACACATGCATATGCATACACATGCATATCCATATGCATACACATGCATATCCATATGCATACACACATGCATATGCATATGCATACAGATGCACATGCATATGCATACACACATGCATATGAATACAGACAATGCATATGCATACACACATACACAATGCATATGCATACACACATACACAATGACAATGCATATGCATACACACATACACAATGCATATGCATACACACATTCATATGCATACAAACATGCATATCCATACACATGCATATGCATATGCATACACATAAATGGATATGCATACACAAATGCATATTGATACACACAAATGCATATGCATACACAAATGCATATGCATACACACAAATGCATATCAATACACATATGCATATGCATGCACAAATGCATATGCATACACACAATGCATATTCATACACACAATGCATATGCATGCACACATGCATATGCATACAAACATGCATATGCATACACACATGCATATGCATACACACATACACACATGCACACATGCACACATACACACATACACACATACACACATTCATATGCATACAAACATGCATATGCATACACACATACACACATGCACACATGCACACATACACACATACACATGCATATGCATATGCATATACACATGCATATGCATACACTTGCATATCCATACACATGCATATGCATATGCATACAAACATGCACACATGCATATGCGTACACACATACACACATGCACACATGCATATGCATACACACATGCATATGCATACACACATGCATATGCATACACACATGCATATGCATACACACATGCATATGCATACACACATGCATATGCATACACACAATACATATGCATACACAAATGCATATGCATACACACAATGCATCACAAGTGGATATGCATACACAAATGCATATGCATAGACACAAATGCATATGCATACACACAATGCATCACAAGTGGATATGCATACACAAATGCATATGCATACACACAAATGCATATTGCATACACAAATGCATATTGCATACACAAATGCATATGCATACACACAATGCATATGCATACACACAATGCATATGCATACACACAATGCATATGCATTCATGCATATGCATACACACAATGCATATGCATACACACATGCATATGCATACAAACATGCATATGCATACACACATGCATATGCATACACATTCACACATGCACACATGCACACATGCACACATGCACACATACACACATATGCATACACACATGCACACATGCGCACATGCGCACATACACACATACACACATACACACATACACACATTCATATGCATACACACATGCATATGCATACACAATGCATATGCATACACATATACATGCATATGCATACACACATAGACAATGCATACACACATACACAATGCATATGCATACACATTGCATATGCATACACACATACACACATGCATATGCATACACACATTGTATCAAATGGGATCTTCACATTGGATCAGATGGGATGTCCACGTATACCTTGGGGAGCGCATGACCATGACGGCTCCAAAATATATCACATAGGTAATGGAGCTCTAGTCATGGATGCACTCGGGAAGTCAATGCGTCAGTGCATTCGACAACTTTGCTCCATAGAGTTTGGACATTCTGTAATGCTAAAATGGAACGAACAGGATAGGGACTCTAAAAACAATATCACACAATCGATATATGAAGAGTACCAGCCAGCACCTGGGAATCCTATTATGAGTTTGGAATGGATTCAGCATACGGCACGCGAGGTGATGTCTCATCGACGGTCGGAAGCTCGCGATGCTTTTAGAGCAGGCTTACTGAAGCCTGTGTGGTTAGATGTTGAAGAGTGGGAATCCATTGAGGATGAGAAACAACATACTCCTGATCGATATCATCAACAGAGAGATGCGGTGGCCACACGTTTGGATACAGTTGGAACGTCGCATTTACGTAGCGGCGGATACGATAGTATGCGCTACCAATTTGTAACTATCATGTTAATTATTGAATTTGTTTGTGTTCAACACATCATGTATGTTCATCTCACATTTTGCATATTTATTATAGGATTTGGTAGTGGGTCGTCCTCCGACGGAAACCAAAGAATCTTACAGATATCGTCATGGATTGGCCACAGTGTTGCAAGACTTAGAGGGACGTGGTGCAATCATTTCATGGGAGAATATTCTATGATTAGGTAAACTTATAGCTTGGTTTTGTATTTTTAGTTTCTGTTTATAAATGTCATGTCAATTTGTCTCATTTTACACATGCTTTGTTGCAAGATTGTAGGTGTAAATGTTTTGATCCCCTTACATATATGCTTTGCCACAATTTTGTATTAGACTCCTACGTGGCAATGATGTACTATAATATTGTATTCGATTCCTATATGGAAGTGCTTTTCCACATTGCCACAAAATCCTATGTGGCAATGATGTACCATAATTTTGTATTCGATTCCTATATGGAAGTGCTTTGTCACACTCTTGTACATCTTTCATTTATGGAATATACAAATTTTTGTACATGATTCATGGTTCATTTTTGCTCATATAAAATCATGTTTTGGTTGCCATTAGAGTACATAACATATGTACTCAGTTTAGAGTTGGGCAGAGTGTACTATCTTTTGCTTAACAACATCATGCTCTAGCAATAGACAACACACTTTGCCCAAAAAAAATTTGTGCAGATATGGTCAGTACGCCCTATAGAGTCATCGATACGGGCATCGGTACACCCAGCAGAGCCATCGGTATGGGCATCGGTATGAGCGTCGGTAATACCAACGATTATACCGACACTCATATCGACGCCCATACCGATGAGCATAGCAGCACCCATACCGGCGTTATGTTTCCGATGTGCATACCGACCATAACAACGACATCGCGGAAAAATTGTGCTCGTTCATTTTCCTGGGTAGGAGCCTCCGTATACCCTCGATATGTTGTAGTGATTGTTTTTGACAAAAAGTACATTGAAGGATCAGAGAGGTGTTACTAGAGAGGGCACTTATTAAACAAGGCAGAGGTATCTACAAAATATACTCATTATTATTCATCAATAGATATGTTAATCAGAAATATTGACAATATAATTTTAGTAAATATTCCCACATGACAGACGATATGACCTCCAATTTTTAGCTTATCTCAAGAATTCTCTCGTAGACTACTATGCTTGGTTAAATTTCAAAACTACCATATGTAGTAAGCATTTTTATCTGATAAATAAATCAGATAATCTAGGCCTTTTTAGCGCTCTATAAACGTGTAACTTTAATCCAAATGATTTTTGACGGCAACTTGAGTAGCCCCTCCAACAAAAACAAGTCACTTTCAAACTTCTAAACAAGTGTATGTACACATAGAAATCGATATTCATGCTGCATAGAATGCAAAACATATTACAAAAACTTTATGTGTTGAAATAAAACTCGAAAGCTAACAAACACCTATGGAGAAGATGTGTCTAATGATCCAAATAAAGTACAGTTTGTAGTATCTAGAAAGACAAGGGTATCGACAGATGTTTTTCTCTATGTAACGAGATAAGCAAGAATAACACTCAGCCAATCGAAGGCGTATCTTGTTCCAGCATATTAGATATATTGAGCGTCACAATCACGTAGGTGCCTAAAAATGATCCATTCTGCTTCAATTTATATGAAATCCATTATGAGAAGAAGTCATGTACTTATCGTTGAAAACTACATGGATAAAGCTCTATGTGACCAAGTTAGTAGGTGAGTATATTTGGGTTGTATGCACTGCTAAACTTAGAAGGTGAGCATATGCTCAGAAAGAGAACAAAGAACTAACTAGGTGCCCACCATTTCACTCAACTCTTCACGGTATCCACTCTCCTCTCTTCTTAAAGGAGTGATTGCATGGCCACTATCTCTCTAATTATAGCCAAAGGATTTCCATAAAATATAGTGCATATTCTTTATTCCTCCATCATTAAAAGAGAAATATTCGAAGATATTGATTCTCTGTTATTCCTTCATCATTAAGAGAGAAATATTCGAAGATATTGATTCTCTGTTAGTGGGAAGATCCTTGTTCTGGACCTTACCAGAGTTCTTCTTCAGGACGTTGAAAACCTTTTTGGTGAACCTCTTATACATGGTCTGGCAAGAAGCGGTACACTTTTGTGCTTTGCCTTAAATTTTCAATGAATGTGTGATCAAGCTCGTTCAAAAAATGGATAGAAAAAACAAAAATTGATAACTAACCACTTATCAACATGCTACAAACGGGCCATAAGAATTAAACAAAGGTTGTCATTAATTGGATTTCCTTACATCTTCTCTCATCGATCAATGAGGATCAAAAGGGGTTCAAAAAGAGTAGATCCATCCTCGAGGCAATTATTGATGTGTGACAAGGCCTTGAGTTTTCTAGAGATCCTATTGAAAATATCCTCTTCATCAACATTGATCTTGACAAAGCTTATGATGGCCTCGCTTTGAACTTTATTCTATAATTCTTGAAAGATCTTGGCTATGGTTCGAAATTCATCAAGATGATCCCAACACTTATGGGTGCCTCAACTTGAGTTAATGTAAATGGTGAGCTATCTTAAGAAATTAGATTAAAGCACTCTAGCGGAGAGAGGTGCCCCCTAACTCAGATTCTCTTTCTTATTGCCTCCCTATGTTCAAGTGCCTCCCCATAGAGAAAAGCCAATGAAAATGAGACTATTCATTAATAGTATCATTACCATTCGATAGTGTCTGAATACATTGTACAAGGCTTTCGACTCAAAAATAGATCACAAGAAAATGGCTTTTAAGCCCATTTCTTGGGCCCTTTTGAAGTTTGTGGTTAACTAGGGTTGTCTAGAGGTCTTTGGTGGACAAAGTCTCCATCTACTCAATATTTTGATGGTTTTTTATGTTTTCATGGGTCTAGAGTGGAACTTAGTTCTTGACAAGCTTGAAAATACACTTGCTTACTTGAAGGGCTTGCAACTCAAGCTTGTGTGAGGTTCCATGGTGATGACCCCATTCTTTATTTCATTGATTGCATATTTTGATTGCATATTTCTTGACATGCTGGAGAGCGAAAGAGAACGATTTAACAAAGATGGAAATAACTTGTAGAAATTTCCTCTAGATGAGCGATTTGAATAGGAGGGTTGTGCCCAAAATAAATAGGCCATATGTGCAAACCCAAAAGATTCTTGTGCGTCACATATTATGGATGTTAAGAGATTAATATATAAGATGGCTACCAAGCGGATGGTCAAATTGTGGTGCAAAATAGAAGCATCATGGATAGATCTAATTCTCATAAGAAACTTTTTCCTTACCCTCATGGGACTTTCTAGGGGGAATGTTGGAGATAGAAGTCTGCAGAAGCACGCGAACAACACAAGGAAGAAGAAGAAGCTTGGAGCACAAACACACAATACTGAATGTATTACTAGAGAATGTACAAAGATAAGTAGTCCATTAGGGCAATAGGTGTATATACAAGCCGGGGGAAAAAAACCTCCTAAAGAGGGAAAAAAGTGCCCCGACAGTCCTAGTGTGTTCACACACATCACTACCTAAATATATCAACAACTCCCCCCTAGGAGTGATGCGGTGAACAAGGAGCTGGCACTCATGTATAAGGAAGTGCCAAGCTATGTGGAAATCACTCCACAAAACGAAGTAAGCCCAAAGCTTTGCGGAAAGCTTCAAACTTCTCCCTAGGCAAAGCCTTCGTGAAAAGGTCTGCAATGTTCTCTTGCGTGGGCACATATGCCAAGCTGATCTCCCCAGTAGAGAACCTCTCCCTGGCATAGTGATAATGCACCTAAATGTGCTTAGTGCGAGCACGGAACACAAGGTTCCTCGCAACTGCCAATGTGCTCTCACTGTCAGTGAAGATGGTGGTGGCAGAAGACTGGCCAACACCCAAATCAGCCATAAGGCATCTAATCCACACACACTCAACAGTCGCTCTGAAAGCTGCTCTATACTCAGCCGCACAACTGGAAGTGGCCATAGTAGGCTGCTTCTTGCTCAACCAAGATATACATGAGCTACCAAGCATGAAGCAAAAACTATTGGTGGACACACGAGTGTCATAGCAACTAGCCCAATCTGAGTGAGAAAAAGCATGCAAATCTGGCAGTAGTGATCCCCCCTTGGGATAAAACAACCCAAGTAGCCGAGTACCACTCAAGTAGCAAAAGATGTGCTTAACCACCTTCCAATGCGTGACTCCTGGGCAATGCATAAACCTGCTCATCTGTGAGACAACAAACTCAATATCTAGCCGAGTAATGCATAAGTAAATCATGCATCCAACAGCTTGGTGATAGAGAACAGCATCAAATGCATCTCCAGCATCATGAAGACTCAATCGTAAACCTGTCTCCATAGGAGTGGAAATAGGCTTATAATCTTCAAAGCCAAAACGCTCCAATAATGTGTCAATATATTTCGTTTGACACAAAGCCATTCCACCATCAACTTGCATAAATTGAATGCCCAAATAGTGATGCAAATGCCCCAAATCAGCCTTCAAATCAGCAATATGCTTCTCAATAGGACCAGTGAGCAACATGTCATCAACATAGACAACAATGATCAGAGCACATCATTTGCACGCTTAACATATAAGGTGCTTTCAGTTGGACTGTTCACAAAACCATGTGCAACCAGATAGGCATGTATCTTCTCATACCAAGCACGTGGTGCTTGCTTTAAACCATATAATGCCTTCTTTAACCTGCACACCTGGTTTTCATGCCCTTTCTGCACAAAGCCATGGGGCTGAAAAACATACACTTCTTCATGCAAGTCACCATTCAAAAATGTTGTTTTAATGTCCAACTGATGTACATTCCAACCATGATGGGCTGCAAGTGCACAAATGTTCCGAACAGTAGTCATACAGCATGTAGGTGCAAAGGTCTCATCAAAATCAATGCCTCTTTCCTACGCATAACCCTTTGCAACAAGCCTAGCCTTATACCTGTCAACTGTACCATCAGGTTTACGCTTCAGCTTGTATACCCACTTAGTGCCAATGGCCTTCTTGCCAAGAGGCAAGTCACATAAAGACCATGTACCATTCTTCATTATGGCATCATATTCAGATTGCATGGCAGCCATCCAATTTTCTGAATTCTGTGCTTCATCAAAAGAAACAGGCTCATTCTCATCACAGAGACTAGACGCAGCCACAGCATAGCAATCTGATGCAAAGGACGCACTATGAGAGCCTGAACGAGTACGATATGACAAAGGTGCATCTAATTTGTTGTCACGCAAAGTCTGCACCATCCATTTTGGCATAGTTTTTTGCCTGCTCAATATCAGCTCTCTCATCAACAAGTGCATCATGTAAATCTGCATCAGAAATAGAATGATCTACATCATCATATGAAACCTGCAAAGGCTGGGAAGTTGCCTTATTAGGACCAACACTAGACTGTCCACCTATAAAAAGAGGCATCAATGTATCATACATGTCTTTGGAGCTAACAGATGTCTCCTTCGTACATGAAAGCAATGGCTGAATAGCATCTGCCACAAAGACAACATCACGGCTAACCAGAATGCATTTAGTCTATGGATGATACAGACAATAGCCTTTACTTTCAGAACTGTACCCAACAAAAATACATTTTACTACCTTATCATCCAATTTTCTACGATGTTGTTCAGGCACTAATGCATATGCCAAACAACCAAAAACACATAGATGAGCAACAGATGGCTTGCGGTCATGCCAAGCCTCATATGGAGTGATAGACTATAGCGCTTTAGTGGGACACCTGTTCAGTACATATGCTCCACACATGACAGCCTCAAGCCAGAAACTATGTGGTAAAGCCTGACTCTTGACCATGCACCTCGCCATCTCCATGAGTGACCTGTTCTTTCATTCAGCAACTCCATTCTGTTGAGGTGTATACGACACTGGTCACTGGTGTTTTATCCCATGTTCAATCAAAAATGCATTAAAATCAGAAGACATATATTCCCCCCCTCGATTAGAATGGAGGGTGCCCATTTTACATGCTGACAGATTTTCAGCCAAAACCAAAAACTTTTTAAAGCACATGAACACTTCGGACTTTGCTTTGAGTGGATATACCCATGCATGCCTGGAAAAATCATCAATGAAAGTCATGAAGTAAAGGTAATTCCCAAAAGAGAGTGTCTGCATAGGACCACAGACATCACTATGTACAAACCACAATTTGTGTGTAGCCCCAACTGAACCATCTTTTGGAAAGGAGGAATGCTGCATTTTGCCCAAAATACAGCCTTCACATACATGTTTTCTAGGTGCCTCAAGCTTGGGCAAAGAAGACACCATATCAGATTTCTGCAGGCGTAGCAAACTAGCAAAATTCAGATGACCAAAGCGTGAATGCCAAAGCTTTGCATTTGACATAGCCTGAGAACCATGAACTGCACATGCCAAATCATTCACAGATCTTTCATAGTCTATGAGCTTATACAGCCCACGACATAAAATGCCAGAAGCAATAATCACATTGCCATTTGATAGATCATGAACTGTACACCTGTCATCAACGAATTTCACATCAGCAGTAGTGAGAATGATCTTACCAACTCCCATAACAAGATAAGAGGAGTTGTTGGCGCATGTGACAGTTCCCTGTAGGGGCAGGCTCTAGTGAAGAGAAGTAACTGCGCTGCGAGGTAATATGTTTGGTCGCCCCACTATCAAAGTACCACAGATCTGAGTCCACTACAGACATGCACTGCACATGAGAAGATGGGTCAAAACTGCAAACAGTAGTAAATGCCCATTCTTATTCCTGCACAAGATTAGCAGACTCTGTTTTTGGTGTAGACGCTTCTGCAACAACCATTCCAGCCTCCTTTCCCTTTGCCTCTTTTGCAGCCAATTTTGGACAGTTCTTTATGATATGATCATTCCCTTTATAGTACTTGCAAAACAATTTTTGCTTTTCTGATTTCTTCTCATCTTTATCCTGATTCTTCGAATGTGCAGCATTTGCAGATTTCTGCTTACTAGTAGAAGAGCTCCATTTTCCTTTGCCCTTTTGACTAGCCAAGAAAGCTTGATCTGTAACATGCATAATGGACCTATTCTGCCTGGATTGATCTTCCTGCAATAGAACATAGACTAACTCCTCAAATGATAAGGCACTCGGATTGCCTTTCATCATCAACTGAAGAGTAGAAGCAAAACTCTGATATGAATCAGGAAGACCATTCAGAATGGTCTGCATAAGTGAGCTATCTGGTATAACCTCATCAGCAGAAATCAATTGTTCCTTCAAATTTTTTATCTTCGTTAGGAAACTGTCCATAGAATCACCTTCATTCATATGCTCACTCTCCAACTGTTTTCGGAGGTAAGCAACACGAGCTTCATTCCTAGCTTGGTACAATGTGGTAAATGTATCCCAAGCATCCCTAGCTGTTCTACAAGAGCAAATATGAGGAATAATGGCACGTTTGACAGACAAAGCTATCAATGCATATGCGTGGGCATCTCTGCCATCCCAACGAATTTGCTCTGTAGTAGGTGCAACAAAAACAGCAGCACAAATAAGAATCTATGGAATATCATCTTCGACACCATCTTCATCAGCTCCAACACCTGTATTTGCAGTACCTGTCGTTGCAGGTGTAACAGGACATCTTTCAACACCCTGCACAATGTTCCATAATCCTTTTGCAACCAAGACATGTCGCATCATATAAGCCCATAATGGGTAGTTGGTACCATCCAGCTTATCCTCAACAGTGAACATACGGAATACATCACTACTTTCAGCCATGGCTGGTGACTAAAATACCTTGATGCAGAAAATTGACTCTATCTCAAAAAGTTGAGCAGAACTGCCCAGACGAGTTCTGCTAGACCTGTAGCAGACTTCAAGACGCTTAAACTGGCAAACAGAAACTGTTATATACCTTTGGCACAAAAAGACAAAATAGCCTGCACAAGTGCTATGATAGTGCGTTCGGAGGCCAAAACGAGCTCAGATCGCAATTTCGGCACCACAAAGCCAAGCTGATTTGATCTCGAAAACAGGCTGAGTATGTTCACCAAAATTCGTGCGATTCTGAGACTGCAAACGGAGGAGTGTCGACGGCGCCCTAGATGACGCGACGAACTCCTCTGATACCAATTGTTGGAGATAGAAGTCTGCGGAAGCACGCGAAGAGCACAAGGAAGAAGAAGAATCTTGGAGCACAAACACACAATACTGAATGTATTACTAGAGAATGTATAGGGAAGGGTTTTGATCTACTCAGTTTTCGTTTGTTCTTTTCTACTAACTCTCATGGCCTTCGACTTTGTCTGCTCCTTATAAAAGATGATCAGAAAGTTGAAACCATACATCAAGTTCAATGGAGATTGGAAGTGGGGCAATCTAGATTAGATAGAAACATTTGATTTAGTTCCCTATTGTGGAAATCAAAGATCTCGACTTGAAGAATCCCTAAAGGACAATGAAACTATGGAATAAATTATTTTTTATGTGGAAACATTTTTGTAATCAAGAGGGAAGCTATTAGATTAGATTCCAAGACATAGGCCCAAGCACAAGAGTCGATTATGAAGATTGGTGCTTTATAAGAAATTGCCAAACATTGAAGGATTTAGATGGATCAATGGAAACAAAAAATGGAAAAGAATGTAGTTCTCAAGAAGAAGTTGAATTCTCATATGTCCCTTAAGAGGATATGGTGACTAAATTGGCCATATAATAGATATCATTGTAAGCTCGCGAATTTGTGGAATCCTCTCATTTGGAACGAAAAACTTGTTCTTATAAGACAAAGTCTCCATTGGGGAATTCGGACTAATGCCAAAGCTAATAGAACTTGTCAGGCCCTTGAGTGGTGTAATTATTGCCTATGTGGTAGAGAAACCTTGGTTGCCTCTTGTTTTCATGCCCTAGGAGTCTCTTGGTCTCAAAGGATATTGCTAAGAGTCTTAGTTTATAGAGTCAAATCGACTACAAACAAGCATTAAATGGCAAAGCAATTGGTTGCTCTTGTGAGTTTTGGAATGTCATCCATGGAGAAGTGCTATGGGAGGTATGGAAAGAAATATACGCACGTGACTTTGATGACCATGTGAAACAATGGTCGATTGAAAAATCCTTCAGCCTATTAAGTAGAAGAATATGTAATTGCTAGAATTCCCCTCCCTTCAGCCTGGGCTAAAACCATTAAGGTCTTGTACACCAACCTTCGTTGAGTCTATGTAACAAACTACATGTTTTGGAAGTTTTAGAGGTACAACAATCATATATTTTTAGAGAATCTAGAGGGAGTACTATAGAGTGAAATAGAACCACAAATTTCTTAGGGTCAATGAAGCTTTCCTATTGGTTATTTGATGTGGAGAGATTCTTTTAGCAAAGAGAAGACAGAGTGGGGATGGAGGTCAATTTTTTTATTTAACTATTTATTCAAATTTTTAACGATCACTTGGCTTCAAAGTAGGTTCAAGGAGAAACTTTAAGTCCTCTATTTATTTGTAGAATCTTATGCTAGTGAGATAGATGATAAGAGTGGTACTCTTAAAGATAAAGGTAGAATTTCAAGAAATATAGATAAAAACTAGCTAGATTTGTTCATAGCAGTCATAGAGGATATTAATCTCGGAACACAAGAAGGGTTAGTTGAGGACTGATGGTAACTAGAAATGATGCCTCGCTTGACATGAACAAAAAAAGGGTCTATTTGGTTATATTAGGCATTTACAACAATCCGTCATTGTACATCATTATTTCCTAAATAGATAATATAATAGGAAGAAATGTGTTGTATCTTTGCAAAGCAACCTTCTAAAGATTGAATAATGATAAAGACAAAGAGAAATGCATTACGAAAGGAGCTTAGGAGAACTCAAAACGCTCCTCTAGACGTCACACATGGTAACTTGCGAGGTGAGATTCTTGCAAATGCTCTCGAAGGATCTTCCTATTTCATGAAAATCATAAATGTTTATAGTATGAGGATGTGTCTCAATGTCATCGTGAAAAGCCGGCGGCTACTTTTCCTTCTAAAATACCACCTTCTAGGGGATCTCTTGACCATAGTATAGACTTAAATCCTGGTAGTTCTCCACCCCATAAATACTCTGATTTGACGAGTCTATCAGAGCATGTGAGTTTATAGGTATTTTTCATTATGTTCTGAATAGAAGATACGTGACTGGCAACACTTCAAAAAGTGTGGTTTTAAGAAAATCTATTTTATTTACAAAATTGTGATCTACTATTTTTACAAAAATGTCACTTTCTAAAGCGATCTATTGTTTAAAAAAAAAAGAACTAAAATATTATCTTCTAAATATTCTTTTAAATATGTCCAAAAATTTTGAATAAGTCCACATGTATTCAGACCCTCATGATTCTTCACCTGCTAAATCAAAACACAAATCACATTCAAAACCTCAAGACATTAAAGTCCATATAACATTTCATTATTCAATAAAGTATAACATGCCTACCAATTGAAAAGCATCTGAACGCATTTGATAAGAATAAAATAGACATGGAAGGTCAGTCACCTGTCTCATCAGTGATCAATAATAACCATGTTCCATGTAAAAACACATGCATGGAATCGAAAAATTGGAATTTAATGTGACTATGAATGATATGCAGAAATCAAATGATCATAATACAAACTTAGTGATGGCTTATGAATCCATTGAGATTCTTCAAGTGAGTGATTTTTATATCTAACTAAATGTCTAAGATACTGGTTACCTGTGCATGTAGTAGTAGTGACATCATAATTAAGTATTTTCTCTAGAATTAAAATTTCAGCATCCTCTTCAAGTAATGGAGGATCACCTAAAATAGAAGTGAGTGGTAAAGTTCCTTTAAAAGATTTCAATAAACTAATATGAAAGGAAGTATGTATATTCCAATGAGAAGGTATGTCTAGTCTAAAAGCATTCTCATTAATTGTCTAAATAATACGAAAAGGTCCATTATAACATGGTACAGGTTTAACTTTAGGATGTTGTGAGATATTTTTCAAATGTCAGTTTTATGAACTCATGCAAGACCATATTCATAGCATTCATCATATGTGCTACTGATTTTGTAGCTCCCTACAACAAAGTGCATATATGTATTAAGCCTAAGCAGTCTTCGTTGTAGTAATGACTCTACTCTCTATAGAGAGCTAGAAATGGTCATAGTGTGAACATAATTCACCCATAGAGTAGATGTAGTGCCTAACAAAGGCTTTTGCAAACTCCCCTACAATTAGGTAAGTTCCTACATTCCTAATTGTGACTTTATTGACAAGTTGCAAGTCTTTAATAAATGTGAAGTTCCATTCTTCTTCAGTACAGTGAACCACCTATTACATTATAGAATTGAGGATGGTTCAAGAATTCTCATGTGCATCTTCTCCTTAAGTAGTCTCATCAACTCAAGTGAGCTTTTGGGACTAGTATGGGATGAAGATTTTATGGAATGTGTGGTACTGTAAAAATGATCATGGGCAAAACTAGTCATGGATCAGCGCAACCTAGCTCATGAGGATAAAATGAAAAAGCTTTATCATATTTTTGAATGACTCTTAGGAATAGGTCTCATTCAGCAGGTAAAAGAAATCAATCATCACTTCCTATTTTAAATTGTTTAATGGTTTCATCGGTAAAGGTGTGTCCTATGCTTGATTGATCACATAAAATGGGCTTTCTTTAGAAACTAGCTTGAACTTCTCATCACTTCCTTAGGGTAAATGCTGAGCAATGGTTTTTATCTTTTTGTCAATTGTTTTATAATTTGTATTGATGGTGGATTCCTCATATATGTACTCCATAAGAAAAGAGGAAATCAAATCATATTCATCAATGGAGTTTAGATGCACAAATTGGAATGTGTCTACGTCATGTAATGCATCTTGAAGCTCTTCAAGTAATTAAATAGTTAATGATGTGTGAATAATGTGTTCAATATGCTCGTTAGTTAGAATGAATCCTTTGATTATAAAATATTCTCCTTGGTTTTTTATAGTTTTTTTACATATGTTTTTGTGATGGAAGAAATGCAATTTTGATGACAAAAAAACAGATAGAAAAGCTTTAAAAAGTATTTACAAGGGGTTGCGAGACTTCAATCCATGGTCTACTATTGTCCTGCTCAATAGTGGTATCTAGAAAATTTGTTATCAAAGTAAGTTCGAATCTCACATAGAGGTAAGTTATCATCACATACTTTCTCTTGTGAGCAACTAGGAATTTTTCTAATTTGCTCTTGATTTCATACATGATTTGGGTTGATAGTCATTACTTGTAGTGATTGCCACTCATCTTTAGATCTATTCCTAGCATATGTAGACCCATTGTCCATCACTTTAGTTTCCATTCTAGTCTTACATAAGAAATGTTCACATATGATAATCTCATAAGAATAATTGTCCTGGATGAAAAAGTTAAATGTCTCAGAATTTCCACCTATCATCATAGGAATGTCTCCATCACTTCTTTTCTTCACTGATGTTGGCATATTTCTTGGGTTTGTAGTAGCATTTCTCTTCTGGATGATTTGTTCTTTTGCAGAAGTGACATGGTTTGTACTTTTGATGAGGTGGTTTCTTCTTATTGAACAGAGCTTTCTCTTGAGAGGAGCTATGGTGTTGAAGATTCTTTTCTTCATCAAGGAGGGTAGCTTCAACATCGCTAAGTGTTGGTTGTGGAAGAAGCCTAAGCGTGGTGATGATGTGGCCATATGAATCTTGGGGAAGACTTCGTAGTAGAAAGGCAATGAGTACATCTTCATCAAGCTTTTTGTCAATGTCAACAAGTTTAGTACACATACTCTTGAAGATATTGAGATGGGAGGCCAAAGAGGATTTGGGCTCCATTTTGAGATCAAATAAGTTTATAAGGAGGTTGATTTTGGAAGATTTGGCTTTAGATCCAAAAAGATGATCAAGTTTTGCCCAAGCATCATAGGTGGTGCCCTTCTCATCAATGTGATGCACATATTGATTGCTTAGCCCAAGTGCTATGGTGGACAATGCTTTCTCATCCTTGAGTTGCCAAGAAGTTTCACCTTCTCACGTTGTTGGTTTCTTCTCTTTGCCGCAAGCAATACTCCATAGGCATTTCTTCATGAGCTTATATTGCATTTTGACTTGCCATGTGTAGAAATGTTGACCAATGAAAGTGGACTCATTCTTTTCCTCCATAGTCAAGAGTGAGGTAGGGGTTCAAAAGGAGAAGCTTGCTTAACAAAGTATTTGGCTTCCTTCGATGTGCACCTAAAAATGAAGAGAAAGATTTAGTGCTAATCATCCAAAGGATTACAAAGGAAGGTCTTACCACTTATGAATGTGGCAGTTTCTAATCCTTTTACAAAAGAGCCATTAATTGAGTGTCAATACACAAAAAACGTGTATTTCTTCCAAAAAGTATATAAGGTTCAATATAGAATGACTCATGACTATGACTTCTCTCTTGTGTTTCTCAAATAGTATAAAAGGCATTTATTTTCTTTGAATACAAAAAAAAACATGTGCAGGCCGCATGGCATTCAACACAAATGACATAATCGATGGTCATAACATTCAAAAGAGAAAATAAGCTGGACTTGTGGATAGAGGCGCATATGTGGAGCTTCAAAACTCTACATATCCCGTGTGGTTCACGATCTTTGGATTACTCTCACTGGTTGCAATTTTTGTTGTATGCATTGCTTTTCTCTCGCTATTCTCTGTCGCTGTCTCAAGAATATCATGAGGGGACGCAACTAGAGCAGCAGCTGCCTCCCGTGCATTCGCGTGAAGCAGAAGACACTTTCCCTCTCATACATTTTTGGGCACTCCATAACCATCTTGCAAGCAATGCCCAAATTCCCTGCATCCGTGCAGCTTTGGAAGGCTATTGGTATCAGCTATGTGGGGGCCAATGGCAGGACTGCCTTGGGCATACAATGAAGCTCCCTCCGTTTATTGCCAGGATGTCTTATGCACTTTCTTGTTGCACCATTGCCCATTATGAACTGGATGATGGGCGAAGCGAGTGGAAGAGCTGGAGCATGTTGGCTTTGTCGCTGGCTTACATGGAAGACGCGCACTCGGTCAAAAAGGAAGAACAGCGATGCCGTCAGAATGGTGGGGGGGGAGAAGGATAGGGCATTGCCGTCGGGTCTGCATCTTTGCTCTTTAGCGGTGGCCCCCCGCTGAAGAGAGGAATCAAAACTATAGACAGAGACCAAAGGCAACCGAAAAAGACAAATGCTCGGCACTACGTAGGCAAAGAACATACGGCTACTAATCGTGTGTGCGTGAATTGAGAAGAGTATGTAGGAAAGGGGCGAGCGTATCAAAAAGCGGGGGGGGGGGGGGGGGGGGGGGTGGGAGGGGGGGGGGGGGGGGGGGGGGGGGAAGGAGGGGGGGGGGCTGGGGGGCGGGGGGGGGGGGGGGGGGGGGGGGGGGGGGGGGGGGGGGGGGAGGGGGGGGGGGGGGGGGAGGGGGGGGGGGGGGGGGGGGGGGGGGGGGGGGGGGGGGGGGGGGGGGGGGGGGGGGGGGGGGGGGGGGGGGGGGGGGGGGGGGGGGGGGGGGGGGGGGG
>MU264603.1:0-10000 GCA_020310875.1 Ceratopteris richardii
TATCCTCCAAGCCTATACACTCTCGTAGACAATTGTCCAATGTTTGCAATCATTTTACATACACTATTTTTAAAGTTCCATTGGTTAGACCGTCTAAGAATAAGGATATCATTTTTGCTAGGTCAGCCTCTCATCTATGGGGCATTTGTCCACATATTGATTAAACTGTCTGGCTACTAGTTTCACGGATTCATTAGGGGATTGTTTAAGACTATGAATTAAGGAAGAGAAGTTATGTTTGATACCCTCTTAGTGAATTCACTAATGAATTCTTCAAAAAATTGCTCTATATTGACAAATTGGTTGGGATCTAAGGGTTGGAACCAAGTCAAAGCAATTCTAGTGAGGGTAAGACCAAAAGATTCATATTGGATGAAGAGGTCATCCACTTGTTCGACACAATACTTGTTTAAACTCTGCCATATGATCGTAAGGATCTCTAGAACCATCATAATGGTTCCTTATGCACTTTCCTACCTGTATAGGTCTTAGCCTTTTACCTACATCAAGGGTTCTATGCATAACTTGAATCATAGGATGCACACCTTGTCCTCTACCTTGAAGGGGTCATAAAAGAAAGGGCGACCTATTCATTGTCTCACCCCCTAAATGGGTTGGTATGGTGCTCGTGTTTTGTAGTAAAGTGGACACGTGGTCTAATCGGACACTTTGCTGGCTTGTTTGACCTATGAAAGGGTTCTCTTGACTTTGTTGCTACCCTTGAGGTTTTGGGAAGTGGTTGCATGATCCTTGGGTGGGAATACTGGTGGTCCCAACTATTGTAGTCTAGATATCTCAAGATCAATGACTTCCCAATACCTTCTCTTGTTCTGATCCAAATACATGACTCTGGAAGAGTCTTCAAGATCATGAAATTCATAAATGGTGGCAGGATTGGTGCCTTCTCCCCTTAAGTTTGAAGTGTCTTGTCATAGCCTATCCATTCCAACTATCAAGTAATAGTCTGTTAAGTCATCATCTTCAGGGATTTTGTCTCCTCTCCACATGTTTGTATCAATTGATCTTCCTCTTGGAGTTGTTACTGTTTATATGCTATCAATACTAGTTGGATGAGTAGGCTCTTCTCTCTCTCTCTCCCCTTTTTCATTGATTAGATCTAGATGTTCAGTCACTAAGCATATTTGTCCCAACTTGTCCACGTAAAACCCTCCTTCAAATTTCACAGCTTGCCTTTGCACAACCTCAGAATTGGTAGATTTCCTAACCTTGGCCACTCAACTGTTAAGGCCATCTAGGTAGATAGGGGCTCCATGCAAGCTCATAGAGGTGTACTACAAGGAAGTCCTATACTCACCTTCTATAACTGACATGAGCCCAACCAGAGGCACAAAGCTATGCATATCTTTGGAGGCCATGATTGAATCTATTGAGATATCAAACTCAAAAAGTGATGTTCCAGGATGACATGCATCACTTTTTCATTTCTCTAACATGTATAATGGTCATACCAATATATGTCAAGGATACTTCATTGAGCTTTACTAAATTTATCTGCCGAGAGTGATGGCACATTTGTTCTTGCAAGCCCACTCATTTGCAGACATTAGAATTTTCCTTATGTATTGTTCTTTATATATTGCACTTGTTGTATTGTTGTTTTAGGTCATTCTCTAATTCCTTTTATGTAATAGAAGAAGAAGAAGAAGAAGAAGAAGAAGATCATTCTTCCTTGCCTCAATCTATGTGTGTGCTTCTCTTTGATTATGAGAGTGTGTATGTAAGCTCTCTTCCTTATATCCTTCCTCGTGACATGGTATCAGAATCAGTGTTGTTGTAGAGAGCTCGCGGAGAAGGCCGACAATGAAGAGTATGCAAGAAGGCATGGAGAAATCACAATTCACAAACAACCTCAGATTGCCATCCCGACCTCCGTTCGAGCCGGTAAGGTAGGGCCCATAAAAAACTAGGTCAGTTTGCAAAACGTAACTTGCATCCTGTTTGTCGAAACTCATATATTCTAGATCTAGAATTTCAAGCGATTTTATGTATTGTTGATACACGAAAACTGTGTTTTTTGAGATCAAACTCACGTCAAGTGTGATATTGTTCAATCAGTACTACTTGTAGTGTTGTGAATTGCTGCAGAAATGGCAAATGCAAGTCGAATGAGTCAACTTATGAGCGACAAGCTAGACAAGAACAACTTCCATGCTTGGAGATTCAGAATGACAAATTCCTTGATGGAAAAGGCTACTAGAAGTACATCGAAGGAGAGAACAAAAACACTCCGTAGTTACCAGAAAGGAATCAGGCTGCAGACCAGTTAAGAGAATATGAGGAATGGAATCAAGGAGCACAAAAGGTAATGTATTGGCTATCTGTTAGCATATAAGATAGCATGATTGGGCACATACAAGATGCCAATACTCTGAAAGAGGCTTGGAATAGTTTGGTCACATTATATGAGACCAATACAAAGGCACAAAAATTGCAAATTAAGAGTGAGTTGCATACATTGGAGAAAAAGGGCATGTCAATAAGTGACTACACCTTGAAAATCGAAAGCATTTGCGAGTCACTTGTATCTTTTGGTGTAAATGTAGATGATGATGATGATAAGGTGAAAGTGTGCCTTCGTGGTCTAGGAGCTGCATATAAGCAGTTCAGAACATCTATTCAGACTAGTGAAAACATTCCAAATTTTCTTGATCTGGTGTCCATGTTGATTATTGAAAAACAGTCTTGGTGAGGACCAAAACTCCAAAGGAAAAGCTAGTTCTGAGTAGGTATTCTACTATGGTAGAGCAAGAGGCCGAGAAAGAGGTTTCCGAAGTGGAAGAGGAAACAATGACCAAGACCAAGGTCAACATCAAAATCATGCAAGAGGTAGAGGATAGTTTCGAGGCAGGGGGAGCCAATGAGGCCACATAAATTTCCAAAGAAATGATTCAAGTAATGACATTAAAGGATGTTGGAATTGTGGTAAACATTGACACTTTGAATGTGATTACAGGTTGAAGAATCAAATAAAAGAAGGTAGCAAAACAACTATGCATCCACAAGTGCAAATGATTCTGAAAAATTGTTCATGGTCCAACATCACATGATGAATACGATGTCTACTGATGTTTCAAAATCGAATGGTAATGTCTCATATGCTGATTCAGGTGCTTCAAATCACATGAACAATCATGCAGGATGGTTTAGTAGTTTGCAAGAATTACTGATTGTTGGATATGTTGAAACAAGTGATGACACATCACATCCTATTGAGCATACAGGAAACATAGCACTGCCTATGGAGGATGGAAAGGTAAAACATCTTACTGATGTGTTGCATGTATATAACAAAGAATCTGATTTTTGTTCGATAGATGGTTGACCACCGACCACAAGTCATTCAATGTTGATGGGCTATATGTAGAAGAGTACAAATAGGATGGAAGAATGATCACCAAAGGAAACAACAGTGGGTAGGATGTTCACCTTAAATGTGAGAATTCTTGAAATGAATGCAGCCATGTTTGCAAAAGGTGCACGAATTATTGCTTATATAGAGATTTGGCACAAACAAATTGGACATGCAAATTTGCAGAGTCTAAATTGAGGCAATCAAAGGAGATTGTCAATGGACTACCAATGTCAAGGTTGTAGAGATGCAAAAAGGTATGTGCATCATGTCAATTTGGTAAACAATCAAGAGCATCATTTTTGCATGACAAGCATGTTTAGTGAGAATGTACTAAAAATAGTACATACATATGTTTGGGGTCCTGCAAAGACCACATCTACGGTCAGTTGTAGGTTTTATGTTACTTTCATTGATGACCATACACGGAAAGTATGGGTATATTTCATGAAAGATAAGAGTGAGGTGTTCACTCACTTCCATAATTTTAAGGCTATGGTGGAAAAGCAGATAGGAAAGTATATTCAGATATTAAGGTCTGATGGAGGAGGTGAATACATGTCAGATAATTTCAGCAAATTTCTTAAAATTCAAGGAATTCGATGTCAGTTTTTCATGCAGGTACACATCGCAACATAATGGCGTTGCTGAATGCAAAAACAGATATATTGCAGAAATAGCAAGAGCCTTGATGGCTGAAAAGAAAATGCCTCATTGTTATTGGGCAAAAGTTGTGCATACTATTGTATACATCGTGAAAAGAACTCCGATTGATGGTGTACATCAAGTTACACCTGAAGAGAAGTTTACAGGTAAAAAGCTAAACTTATCACATATGAAAGTATTTGGTTGTCTTGCATATGTACATGTCCCAGATGAGTTGAGGATGAAGCTTGATCCAAAATCAGAAAAATGTATCTTCATTGGGTACTCCCTTGAGCAAAAGGGATATAAATGTTATAACCCACTCACACGACAGGTGAAGGTAAACAGAGATGTGGTGTCTGATAAAATATCAAGCTTCTATGCAGATGCCAAAGATGGACTTAATCTTGAACCAAATGAAAAAGAAAATGTTGAAAAATCGAGTAAAAAATCTCAAGTTTTGAGTAGACCAAATGTGTCACCAAGCAATAGTTCCAACTCAAATCCATGGAGTGGAAGATTGCGTGGAAATTTCAGTCCAACAAATTCATCAACTACATCAAAGAAAGGTAAAGAAAAGTTTTTTGCTAGCAATAAAACATCTATAGTTTTTTTGAAGACATTTATGGAGATTCAAGTAGTTCAGAAAGAGCCTTGATGAGGAACTTGGATTTCCCTATTTGAAGACCCTAAGAGTTAGAAAGGCACATGCAGATGATACAAGGAGAAGTGAGCAAGGACCAAGAAGATATGAAGGATGCGGAACTCAGTGCAACGATTGACGTATGACAATTATATGGCTCATAATTGTGCCTACATGACCAAGGTAATACAAGATGCCGAACCTTCTTGTTTTGAAGATGCAATCAGAAATGTAGATTGGGAAAAAGCTATGGATGAGGAGATGGCTGCACTTTATGGAAACGAAACATGAAAGCTGGTTTCGTTGTTACAAGGAAAGAAACCCATAGGCTACAAGTGGGTTTACAAGGTAAGCATAATGCTGATGGTAGCATGAGCAGGTATAAAGCACAATTGGTAGCAAAAGGATATGCACAGACATATGGCATTGATTATAAGGAAACATTCAGCCCTGTAGCTAATATTTCTACCGTCAGAGCACTTGTTGCATTAGTTACATCAAAAGGATGGACTTTGCATCAGATGGATGTGAAGAATGCTTTCCTACATGGTGAGTTACAAGAAGAAGTATACATGGACCAACCACAAGGATATGATGATTCAAAGCATCCGGAATGATCTTTGCAGGTTGCAAAAGGCTTTGTATGGGCTTAAACAAGCCCCTCGTGCTTGACATGCAAGGATTGCTGACTACGTAACCACCATTGGGTTTTCTATGTGTGATGCAGATCATTCACTATATGCAAGGAAGGGTGATGATGGCATCACGATTGTGGCTATTTATGTTGATGACTTGATTGTGGTGATAATGATGAAAACATTAAAGAGGTAAATAAACTTCTTATGCAGGGATTTGACATGAAAGATATTGGTGTTTGTGCTATTTTTTGGGCATTGAGTTTATATATACAAAAACAGGTATACGGATGTCGCAAAGCCAATATGCCTTTAATATGCTGCAACAGTATGATATGGTTGATTGCCAATTTCTATGCCATTAGATCAGAATTTGAAGTTGGATACTACATCAGGTGAAGCATTGGAAAATGCTACTATGTACAGAAAATTGTGGGAAGTTTCATATATCTCACAATTACAAGGCCTAATATAAGCCACATTGTTGGACTTGAAAGTTAATTTATGGTGGTTCCTAGGAAGCCACATTTAGATGCTCTGAGGAGCACTCTACATTATGTGAGTGCTACTTTGGATTATGCATTGTTTTATGAAATTGGTGTAGATTTGCCAGTTCATGGATACACCAATGTAGATTCGGCTAGTAGTATTCGAGATAGAAGATCTACTAGTGGCTTTCTATTCTCATTTAGGGGTGCAACTATTACATCAAGAAGCAACCCATTGTTGCTTAGTCGAGTACAGAGGATGAGTATAGAGGTGCTGCAATGGTAGCATGTGAAGCATCCAAGTTAGAGATGTTACTCGTAGATTTAGGTGTGGAAGTGCAAAAGCCTATCACCATCTATTGTGATAATCTTAATAGCATACAGTTAGCACGAAACCCTATTTCTCATGCTAGAACAAAGCATATTCATTGAGCTTTACTAGATTTATCTACCGAGAGTGATGTCACATTTGTTCTTGCCAACTTTCTCATTTGCAGACATTAGGATTTTCCTTATGTACTATTCTTTATATATTGCATTTGTTATATTGTTGTTTTAGGTCATTCTTTTACATTCCTTTTATGTAATAGAAGAAGAAGAAGAAGAAGAAGAAGAAGATCATTCTTCCTTGCTTCAATCTATGTGTGTACTCTTTGATTGTGAGTGTGTGTGAGTTGTCTTCCTTATCTCCTTCCTCGTGATTGAATCTCCTTCTCAGTCACTAGATGTGTCTAAGTAGGTGAAGTGAACACTCTTTTGGGTTACACTCCTTGTTGAGCATATTACACTTCTTTGACTCCCCAGTACACATCCTAACCTTAGGTTCATTCACAATCTAGGGTTTCTCTATTCCCTTATGGAAACTATCAAGTCTTCAAAGTGGTTTGTTCAATGTTTGTGTACAAAATTCCTAAAAATTCCCCTTCAAAGTCCCTCCTAAATTGTTTCTATTTTCCATGATACACGATACTTAGGGTCCAGATGTTACACAATACTGACAATTCCTCATGATTCATGATACTTAATATGCCATGATACACAATACAGGGTATAACATGATACACGATACTTCTAGGTTCACGATAGAAGATGTCATACAATGTTACACGATATAGGGTATAACATGATACTTGGGAAAGTGTCGACAATACACGATACAAGCGCCCAAGGATACATGATACAAGCGCAATTCACAATACACGATACTTCAAAAGTATCAATGATACATGATACCAAAAGATTGCGATACTTGACAGGACGATACACGATACCTAGGTATCGCGATACATTAGGAGTAAGGTATTGGCGATGCACGATACCCGCCAAGTATCATGACACATGGGAATTTGGTATCGCGATACCAAACTCGACCGACCATGACTTGGACTTTTTAAAGTTCAAATTCGAAAACTTTTGTGCCTATGTGTTCTTTGTGCTCTCCTTGTTATTACTATGTGTCGACTAGAAAACTCTATCAATTTTCATTAATCGCACCTCATGATACTCGGTGGAAGTCATGCCACCCCGTGTAAGTGATCAATTTTTTTTTGGTTTGATGATGGTGTAAAGTTTTTTTGACAAAGATTAAACATTTGAAATAGTAGTTGATTTTTGCATATGAAGTCTTGCTAGATAGTTCACTTGTGCAGACCGTTCTTAATGGTCTTCTTGATTCATATTAGAGTTTTGCTTCTACTCTTCATTTTGATGATGAAAGGCAATCCAAATGCCTTAACATTTGAGGGTTAGTCTTTGTTTTGTTGCACGAAGATCAGTCTAGGTTGAACATGTTCGTTATGCATGTTGTAGATCAAGCTTTCTTAGCTATTCAGACGGGCAAAGGTAAGTGGAGTTCATATACTAGTAAGCAAGAATCTGCTACTTCTGCACAGTAAAAAAGGGAGACAAAGATGAGAAGAAAACAAAAAAGCAAAAACAATTCTGAAAATACTCTAAAGAAAATGATCATGTCATACAGAGTTGTCCAAAACTGATTGCAAAAGAGGCAAAGAAGAAAGAGGCTAGAATGGTTGTTGCAGAGGCCTCTACACCTAAAAACAAAGTCTTGTAATCACTCACTCTCCAACTATTTTTTGGGAGGTAAGCAACACGAACCTCATTCTTGCTTGTTATAAAGTGATAAGTGTGTTCCAAGCATCCTTTGCTGTTTTGCAAGAGCAAATGTGAGGAATGATGACACATTTGACAAATAAAGCATGTGCTTGAGCATCTCTGCCATCCCAACAAAGTTACTCTACAATCGGTGAAGCAGAGCACGAAGAGGACCTGAAGATCATCATTTCAACACCATCTGCATCACCCTTAATAACTATATTCACAAGTATAGTAGGGTGTTTTTCAATACCTACATATATTCTATAGTCCTTTATGAACAATACATGATACATCATATATGCCCACAATGGGTAATTGGTACCATCCAGCTTGTCCTCAACAACCACTTGCTTTCATCCATGGTCACTGACCTAAATACCTTGATACAAAAAAATGATTGTATCTCAAAAGTTAAACATAACTACCTTGTCAAGCTCCGCTAAACCTGTAGTAGACTTTGAGAGGCTTGTATAGGCGAGTCGAAACATGTATATCTGTTGGCACAAAGACAAAATGCTTGCACAGATGCTATGATAATGCATTCAGAGGCCAAAATGAGCTAAGATATAAATTTCGTGCAATTATGAGACTGTGATGGGAGGGGTGTCGATGATGCCCTAGATGAAGTGGTGACCTTCTCTGATACCAATTGTCAGAGTTTGAGGTCTACGGAAGCACGCAAGCAACACAAGGAAGAAGAAGAAGAAGCTTGAAGCACAACACACAATACTGAATGTATTAGCAAGTGAATGTACGAAGATAAGTAACCCATTAGGGTTATTGGCACATATACAAGCTGAAAAAAAAAACCTCCTAAGGAGGAAAAAAAGTGCCCGATGCTCCTATGTATGTTCAACACACATCACGATTGGAATATATCAACACTTCTCATGTTTTATAGGAGAACAATCATGTCTTCCTAAAGTGTTTTTAAACCTTGACAAAACCAATTGTTAATTTTACACTATATTAATTGATGGTTCTTGTATTTGGTTCAATTTCCCCCTTACTGCTTTCACCTCCCTCCCTTCCTCATTAACTTATCAAAAAAGTTGATTTGATTCTTCAATCATATCATGTACATTGCACATATCATTTATAGGTTTAGGGTTATGGACTATGTAAATGGGGTGCAAGATTTTCAAGGAGTGAATATTATAATGTGAGTAAAACTTGATTAGCACAAGATCTAACACCCTAAAGCTAGACGTCTCTAAGCCCTTGTTTTTAAGCCCTCTAATAGATCTAAGGTTAATAGAGTAAAACAAATGGGAAAACCTATTTTTAAATGTCCTATAGAGTGGAGAAGAAAAAATTCATGAAAATTGATAGAGAAGATGAGGCCTATAATAAACAATGCATCTAATAACTTTTTTTTAAAGAAAAGTTTGGCCGAAGTCTAATCTCTCTTGGTTCTAATATATTGAAAAAAGAATTGTATAGTGAAGTACAATGAAAGACATAGTATCCATGGACCCCTCATATCCATAAAGCAAGAGTTAGACGGTCGAAGCAACACTGGGAAAGAGATACCCGAAGGCATCAGGTTTTGAACGGTCCGATGGCATTACAAATGGATGGATAAACTGACCAAATTGGTCCATACATGTCCTGCAGGCCTAGTGCGGGGTTGAACTCCGAACCTCCACATCTTCACATCAAGAAATAAGAGTCCAGCCAACGCATCTAATATCTTCCTAATATCTTCCTCATACAAAATAATGCTTCTGTGTGTACGCTTTCGGTATGTGGAAGGGCACGTATATGGCACACCTTGGCTGACGAAATTATACAAGATCAGCAAGGAACGAACTTTAAAAAACAGAGATATCATTAATCAGCTCCAGAAATGTGATAATACTGAAACATTATGAGTTTATGTCTTTCAACTTTGGGAAAAGAAAAAGCACACCGTGAGAAATATGACACTCCATCTGCCCAGGCAGATGTTCAGCAAGCTTATCACTTAATGCGAACATTAGAATATCGTTTCCTCGGATAGAACTGATGAGCAGTCTATGCAAGCTGTTGGTATCTTCTGGCAGTTTCTGCTACAGCTTAGCATACCATCCTCGCACGCCATGTCATCTCAAGTTCTCTCTGC
>MU264603.1:15000-23717 GCA_020310875.1 Ceratopteris richardii
CATCGAACAACAAGAGGAGACATCCTACAAGCAAATGTACATGGTGGGAAGAGGTGGACTCTCTCGTATCCGCGGGCGAAGGAGGTGGTGCAAGGCCATGGAGTTGCAATCTGTGTGGCTACAAAAGAACATGTGGAGCAAACAAGGTGCGTGCCCACTTATTTCATTAACATGAACATGAAGTAAGATTTTGTTCCATAATCACCTCGGAGAAGAAGCAAGAATTGCTCAAAAAAACTTGCTATTAGTGATGCTCAAGTTCATGCTCGTCGTGCCTGCAGCCTCACAAGCCCCCATTGGCCGGACTTCATTTGCGAAGTCTCATATGCCATCGACTTCAAGAGCATCATCTTCATTGGCTTCAGTTCGTGCTCCTACTTCTCCTACTCCCTCTTCCACACCATTGGGAATGCCCTATGTACGTCAATCATGCCACTCCATGAAAGTTGGAACCCCATATTGAAGGAGGAGGTGGACACGGTAGTGGCACATTTTTTTTTTACCATGATCACATAGCTTTCAATGTGGCACGATAAATATTAAATCTTGGTTCTATTGTTTTGTTTCAATCTTTATTATTTATTTATTTGGCATAAATCATAAATGGTAATCCATGTGGCATGGACTATCACTTAGGAATGTCACATATTACCATACTTTAAAGACATGGTAAGGAAGATAGGTGAATATGGAGCACACTATGTTGGTGAAATGTAGTGGCTTCTTGAGAGGGTTCTTATTGAGCGATGAATTCGTGAGGATGCTAAAGGCTCCTACTTCGACAAGAAAGCACTTTAGAAGATTGGCGGATGATGCAACATGGTGGGAGAACATTTCTCACATATTGGATATTTTGCATCCACTTGTGCACTTACTGAAAGTTGTAGATTCTATGGAGCCATGCATAGGTAAAGTGTATGAAGCTATGGATTGCACAATTGAGTCATGTGAAACATTGGTGAAGGCCAATGGCAGGTATGAAGAAACTAAAGCTATTTGTGTTAGGTGGAATGCGTATTACTCCCCCGCTTCATGAAGCAATATACATGTTAGATCCAAGCAATATGCGGATCCAAAGGTGGCTAATGGATGGAGGATCATATTGGAGAGGCTTATCTTAGGCTATGCAACTAGAAGACTTATTATAGACCAACTATCCAAATATAGGACTGGGAAAGATGCTTCATATGCATGTGAAGATGCCCAGGATGATAGAGTACATGTTGGTGGTTCCCTATGGTGGAAGGACTTTGGTTTTGATGGTCCATATCTTCAATAATTGGCCATTCGTATACTTAGTCAGGTTTGCACCAGAGATTTGGTGTGCAGTGTGCTAGTGATCTTGTGTTTGTTAGTGCTAAGTTGAAGATGCTTCAAAGGACTCGATGCGAGGAAGGAGATCCTTTCAAAGAATGGGAGGTAGAGAAGGGTCGGACCAAGTGGGCTAGTGGCAAATGAAGAACATGAAGAAGTAGAAGCCACTGATTGTGTTGCAAAAAATGAGACTCCCCACTTGGATTCTCCATAGTCATTACATTTATGTTGTAGTCCCTACATTTATGCTCTAGCAAGCTACCATATATAGTATTTTGGGCAAGACGGAGGTAAGATAGCCTCAATCGTGGGCACTTGGGAAGCGCTTGACCGAGGGCAATGTCACCTAATCCTAGTAGGAGATGGATGAACCACACCTTAAGAGAGAGGATTAGGAAGTAATCCTCAACCATGGCTTTTGGGGCAAGTTAGCCCATCACACTCCTAACCGGGAGGTTCTTAGTTCAATTCCAAACATTAATAACCTCCTAACTAGGAGTGTGATGGGCTAACCACTTGCCCCAAAAGCCATGGTTGAGGATTACTTCCTAATCCTCTCTCTTAAGGTGTGGTTCATCCATCTCCTACTAGGATTATGTGACACCTGGTGACTTTGCGCCAAGCATATGGCACTTTGGTTATCACAACCAATAATAGGTGCCTTGTCAAGCAAACCATACTCACTCACTTCATAGACGTGCTAACCAAAGGCTTCCTTGAAAGCTTCTCTGGCTGAAATATATTCAGTCTCTGTAGTAGATAGTGCTACTAGCCTCTGAAGTCTATAGCACCTCTAGCAAGAGTGTGAACTTAACCCCTTGTGCACGTGCGAGTGTGCACATCACCTTCCATGTTTGAATCATAGAATCCTTTCAACTCCAATGGACCCTTGCCATAGCATAGGCACTTGCTTTTGATCCCTTTCAAATTTCTAAGAATGGACTTGATTGCCTCCCAGTGATCATAAGATTAGATTAGTGCATGAGCAATGTTTGGTCAAGTGGCAACCATGGCATACATAAGTGAATCACAAGCTGATGCATATGGAAGACTCTTCGTGTAGTTGGCTGCATCATCATCTTCGGGACAATCATCCTTGGAAAGCTTAACATGTGGGTGCAATGGCACCCCAAGAGGTTTAGCATCAGTCACATCAAATCTGTCCAGCTTTTTTTGTACTTTTCTTGGGATAAGTGCAAAGTATGTTGCTGCCTATCCTGTTTTATTTGCATCAAGTATATGCTCAGCTTCCTCAAGGTCTTCATTCAAAATGCAGAGTTCAGCTGCTGTTTAGATGCTCTTTTCTTCCCAGCCAGCAGCATATCACTAGATACAGCTCTAGAATGATTGGGCTCCCATCTTCATGTACAAATAGTGGTCTGCATGGCTTCTTTTGAACCCGTGTTTGAGCATAAATGCATCAAACTTTTTATACCATTGCTTGGGGCTTGTTTCAGCCCATATGAGCTCCTTTTCAGCTTGCATGCTAGATGCTCTTTTCAAGGAATGACATATCCTTCTGGCTGTTTCATGTACATCTCTTCATCTACATGACCATGCAAAAAGGCTGTTTTAAACACTCATTTCGAATAGCTCCAAATCCAAGGCAGAATTGAGAGCAAACAAGACATGTAATGTGGTCATTTTAACCACCAGATAGAACACTTCTTGGAAATCAATCCCCTCTTTTTGAGCATATCCCTTGGCAACCAGCCTTGCCTTGTACTTGGGTTTGCCATCCACAGTCTTGATTTTGTGTACCCACTTGTTAGGAATGCTTTCCTACCTCTGAGCAGCTGAACTAATTCCCAATTATCATTTGCATGCAAAGCTTTTATCTCTTCCTGCATGACGAACTCCCACTTCTTCTTGTGCTCACAAGTCACATTGTGTTGCCGCTTTATAAGTAAGAGGCTTACCCTCATCTAAAAACTCTGGTCTCTTTGCACGCTTATCTTGAGGGTAGAGTTGGTTTCTTCAAGTTTGGTTGAGAGTTCTTCCTTTTCCTGAATTAGTTGCATTTCGCAAGTGGATCAATCGTAAAGTTTAACTGTTTGGGATTAGATATATTGTGAAGCCATATGTTTGTATATGTGTATAAAGTGAATAATGATTCCTTTATGCTTGTATATGGATATTTGGTTTCTTCAAGTTTGGTTGAGAGTTCTTCCTTTTCCTGAATTAGTTACATTTTGCAAGTGGATCAGTCGTAAAGTTCAACTGTTTGGGATTAGATATATTGTGAAGTCATATGTTTGTATATATATATATAAAGTGAATAATGATTGCTTTATGCTTGTATATGGATATTTTTGTGTATAGTATATATACTTGCCAAGAATTTTGTAGTTTCCACCTCAGTCACTCAGTCATAGATCCACTTTTCTCTCTATCATTATAGAAAATCTCCATGTGAGAAGACTTTTATATCTATGGATTTTAATATGTGATTCCATTAGTTCTCCTTGGCTGTAGGTTCAGGTTAAGGAGGGACTAGTTGGAGAATGTCTGTGAGTTTTTTGATGTGGTGCTAGCTTTCTTTAAGAGATGTCTTTATTTTTAGGAAGTTCCATATTTTGGCATGGACAAAAGCACTTGATTATTGAATTAAAAGAACAAGAGAGTCCAGCTTCATGAGTTTTTTGCTTTTCCCTACATGCTTTTAATTGTTTAAGACATGGTAGGTCTATCAATATCTATCAATTGACAGCTCGGCCCCTTTCTTACTCACGTTTTCACTTAGTGGATGCCAACATGTATGCAGGCTTGAGGTCATAACCAGCCTCACTATCAGATATGGTGCAGCCTTTAGTCACTCTTCCCCATGGATATTTTTTCATGTAACCCAAATACACCAATCCTTTTTCAAAGTTCAGGATTGGTCTGTTACAGATCAACATATTTGCAGGTATATTTAGCTCAAGCCACAACATGAATATTTGTGATGTTTCAATTAGTGCAGCAAAATACTCTGAACCATCTATATGTTCGCTCAACCAGGAGAAGAGCCTCAAACATCCTGTGTCCTTAGAACGATTTCTGTTTTACTTCGGCCACATAGCCATCTTTGTCTCAGTCCATCATGTTCTTCTGTTCATCAAAAAATCAGCTTTGACATCAACTCCCTTCATGTTGTCACAGTAGTATGCACATAAGGTGCTTTCTGTTAAGATGCACATCAGATGGTCTTCATCAAATCAGGAGGATCTTTTATGGTAAGATTACCAGAGTATTTGTTTATTTTCATATTAAATTCAAAGGATCTTTTTATGACAATATGCTCAACTTTTGTTATCAGGCTCATATAATCATGTGTATTCAGGGTTATCTTGTCTATGATTAGCTTTATCGTGTTATATTCAATTGATTTTTCTTATGTCTTCATGTTAGTTATCATTTCATTGTGTTTGAACACATCTAAAATCAGCAATGCTTGGTTAAAGTCAGCATCCATAGTACAATTCAACTTTGTATCACAGGCATTAAGGATTGTCTTCTCACGTTGGCTAAGATTAGAGTGCATGATAGCCTTTCAAAGGTGATCATTTATTGTTTTTGAAAGGTTAAATATGAGCATTGCATGCAGTGAATTAGAGTCAAATCAACCCAGCAATGTGTTTCTTTGAGCCGAGTGGGTGCTATGAGAGGGGAAGAGAGACTTAAATTGGGTCTCTTCTTAGTATTCAAATCCTTAAATATGTATTTGCATATGTACAAATGAAATGTTGGAAGCTAGATTGGCATGAAACAAGCTGAAATTGGTGTATGAAAGGCTAAATTGCTAAAATTGGTTGACATTTGTTTAATTTATTGCTTATTTAGTATTGTGAAGATAATTCTTTATTTTTTCTATGCCAAATTACACCAAATTATATGACATTTCAAATGATCTTTAAATTTATACATCTAAGCTAAGTATTTTTCTCTTGAATGTAGCTCACAACCATAACAATGATGATCTCCCAGAAGACACATCAAGGACGTGGACATCAACCATAGGGGAGACAATTAAAGAATCTAACCATGCTCGACATCTTCATATCGTCCTTTTTCAACCACAGGTATCCTATTATCTCAGCTTACACAAATATTACAAAGTTGATTAGACAAATGCTCACTTTTCTGTTTTAGAGGGAGATAATGTATACCATAGATAATGAATATAGGTTTTTGTGAGAGAGGAAACATATACACAACATGTGTGAGAAAGAGAGAAAGAAAGATCTCTTAACGTCTATATGATGTCAAAGTCAGCCTATGGCACAAATCAAGTACACGTGTGTTTGTCTTCCATCTATGTAAAAAGAAAAGAAGATCATAACAAACTAAGTTAGTGTGAAGTCGTACAAACGGTGATGTATGATGTGATCAATGGGGATGATGGAGCTCTAGGCATAAGGGCTTGGAAAATATATGTCTATTTTCTTGGAGTAGCTCGACGAGGTCTATGCATCAAGCTAATTGGCTTCATCTTGTTCTATTAAGGGAATGTAACTGGGATTCATGAGAGGATCAAGAGAAAGAGTTTCCCCCAACTATCTCTAAGTTTTGGAGTACATAGAGTCTCAAATGGTGGGATGCCTTCTTAGCTAAGTAGTCTTGTTTTGGCACGTGATAGTGTCATAGGCTTGACATATGCAAATAAAGCCTTCCTTGAGTGAGTCTTTATCAATGGAAGCATGTGCCATGAAGAAGAGCCTTTATTTGAGTAGAACCCTATATTCTAGGAGATAATTATCTCAATGGGACCCTCTACTATTGTAAATGTGGTTGATTGCTTTCTTAATCAAGAGATATGGAAGATGATGACCTTGGTCTTTTAGAAGTTTGTTGTTCATTCTTTGTGTACATAACTCACGTAGGACTCACTATTGCCTTTGTAAGCTCTTTGGTGTCTCTAAAATTAAAATAATGTCATCAACATATAACATATTGCGGAGTGGGTTACAAACTATGGCTTAAGTGGAGATATCATTGATGTGGAAGTTGGAGAGTATGTTGGAGCGACAACACCCGTGCTTAAAAGTAATGGATCTAGTAATAGACCTACGATGCATGCTTTTAGCACTTGATTTTGATGTGCTATTTTGATGTCTAGCTTTCTCAGTCATTCTCTCATAGAGAGGGGCTAAGGATGGTTCAAACCATCTCATATAATATTCTCATGCTATGTGGAAAAATTGTCTATATGGTAACATGTAAAGTGTTGCTTGAAATCCATGAAGGATTAATAAAGCTACATTTAAAGCCTCGCTCATTCAATGAGGCAACAAAAAATGAAGATATATTTGATGTGGAAGAAGATGCTTTTGGACCTTGTCTATAGCTCGAGTCTCTCCATATGTATTATGAATTGAGTTCAATGTGAGTACTCCCTCGTATAGTTCACTCATCTCATGGCCAATCATGATAATTTTATAATTTTTTAGGGTTGTATTTGTGAATAGGCTTGATGGTATGTCAAGTCGAGTGTTTTATGGAGTTGTCTTGATAGCTTTATTGAGTACATATGCAATCAATGAGCCTATAATATATAGGCCATCTTTTGCTTTATTAATAAAACTTTATCGCAAATTTTAATGATTTTAGCTTTTTAAATATGCTATCGCTGTATAATGCTTTTGACAAGCTTTTAGACCTTTTGACCACCTGATCAATGAATTGATCATATTTTTATGACTTGTAAGCTGAGAGCTATCAAATGAGGTAAAAACCCTAAATCAACAGAAAATTAGGGTTAGGGTTTTCTCAAAGACAAAGCTATCTAGGGCTGGTAAAAGGCTGGGGAGACGTGGCTCTGACTCAGCAGATAGTGGCCACCTAATACAGGGGGATCCATAATATGAGTGAGCAAAACACCTTAGCTACTGGTGATGGGGGGAGGTGGGTGTAGTATGTGGTACATCGGTGGTGGTCTGAGTGCCTCCTGAAGGAAGACAACCAAGGGGGTGGTGGTACGCCTATGCTCCATCATGTGGTCGTAGGCTGTCCTGATGCGTGAGATATCCTCCTGATATAGTCGCGGTCGACGATATCCTACCATGCGTGGTCGTCGTCGTGCGCTGTGCTGCTGCCTGGTAGAGCGTGAGCCCTATAGAAGGACCTCCCTGATGTAGCTCTACTCGCTGAAAGAACTGGGTAATGGTCTGCTGGGTACTCACCCGTGGTTGATGTGTGGGCTGTAGTGACTGCTCTCGCCTCTCGTATGCTGCTATGAGGAAGCGTCCCAAGCGTCGTTGGTCTCCCATAGTCATGCACAACTCGAGTGACTCCTCTAGCTAGAACTGTGCGCGTAGGTCTAAGTATGCTCGGCATCTGATAAAAAAATGCTCCTCACTCTCTACCTTTGTCTGGCATACTGGGCACCACCTCTCACGAGGGACTCCCCTGGACCGACCCCTCTCAATCTCGAGCTGACGAGAGAGAGAGAGAGAGAGAGAGAGAGAGAGAGAGAGAGAGAGAGAGAGAGAGAGAGAGAGAGAGAGAGAGAGAGAGAGAGAGGGAGGGAGGGAGGGAGGGAGGGAGGGAGGGAGGGAGGGAGGGAGGGAGGGAGGGAGGGAGGGAGGGAGGGAGGGAGGGAGGGAGGGAGGGAGGGGAGGGAGGGAGGGAGGGAGGGAGGGAGGGAGGGAGGGAGGGAGGGAGGGAGGGGAGGGAGGGAGGGAGGGAGGGAGGGAGGGAGGGAGGGAGGGAGGGAGGGAGGGGAGGGAGGGGAGGGGGAGGGAGGGGGGGGGGGGGGGGGGGGGGGGGGGGGGGGGGGGGGGGGGGGGGGGGGGGGGGGGGGGGGGGAGGGGGGGGGGGGGGGGGGGGGGGGGGGGGGGGGGGGGGGGGGGGGGGGGGGGGGGGGGGGGGGGGGGGGGGGGGGGGGGGGGGGGGGGGGGGGGGGGGGGGGGGGGGGGGGGGGGGGGGGGGGGGGGGGGGGGGGGGGGGGGGGGGGGGGGGGGGGGGGGGGGGGGGGGGGGGGGGGGGGGGGGGGGGGGGGGGGGGGGGGGGGGGTGGGGGGGGGGAGGGGGGGGGGGGGGGGGGGGGGGGGGGGGGGGGGGGGGGGGGGGGGGGGGGGGGGGGGGGGGGGGGGGGGGGGGGAGGGGGGGGGGGGGGGGGGGGGGAGGGGGTGGAGGGGGGGGGGGGGGGGGGGGGGGGGGGGGGGGGGGGGGGGGGGGGGGGGGGGGGGGGGGGGGGGGGGGGGGGGGGGGGGGGGGGGGGGGGGGGGGGGGGGGGGGGGGGGGGGGGGGGGGGGGGGGGGGGGGGGGGGGGGGGGGGGGGGGGGGGGGGGGGGGGGGGGGGGGGGGGGGGGGGGGGGGGGGGGGGGGGGGGGGGGGGGGGGGGGGGGGGGGGGGGGGGGGGGGGGGGGGGGGGGGGGGGGGGGGGGGGGGGGGGGGGGGGGGGGGGGGGGGGGGGGGGGGGGG
>MU264604.1:0-23703 GCA_020310875.1 Ceratopteris richardii
GATTGCATAGGGGAGACTTTTGCCAAAGATCCTATAGAAGCATCCAAATCAAGTTAACTTGAGTGAACTTGAGTGAACTTGAGTGAACTTGAGTACACTTAGACATATGGTAGAGGTAAATTGAGTGAATTTGAGTACACTAAGACACGTGGTAGACTTAAATTGAGTGATCTAGGGCATTTAACATGTGTAGACTCCAATAATCGGACTTGGCAAGTTGTGGTTACAATTGCATTGGTTGAGATGACAAGTGCACATACAAGATCCAATTAACTCCAAAGGTCACTTTTAGTTATGAAAGCTATATAATAGCTAGTTGGAAGGAGATTTCATGGTCATTTCTATTGTATTATAAGTTCCTTATGACAACTGCCCTAGCACATTTGAATTCTTTATCCTAGTACCTTTGAATTCTTTATCCTTTTCCTTGACTCATGCATATGATGTATGAGTTCCTATATTTGGTTTCACTACAATATAGAGGCGATCTCATTTCAAGACTTGACAAAGGCTTATTATTGAGGGAAAAGGACCAAACACCTCATGGATGATATAAACCACTTAAAATGACCATGATTTCTTTTAAGGCTAAAGTTGGTGTCTTCCTTCCCCGCTTTTTCACCTTTAAATTGTTGTTGTTTTGTCTAAAGGATAGTTGATGTTGTGACATATTCTTCTTGATAGTTTGAATTAATGATTGAATGCTTCACACTTACTAGGAATGATAGATCCCGAAACCCTACTAAGAGTAGAAACTCGATAAAGATGGCCCTAAGGCCAGAGGAAACGATTGGTTTCAAGGAGAGTGATCGGAGGCCCACAAATCTTTGATGGAGGTTCATTTCCATTTTAGCACATTAAGTGGATGAGGGGCATCTTGCTAGCAAAGTCCAAGGGGCACTTGAACCCGATGCCCCCATCCCCTAGAGAGGCAAATAGCTTCATTGAACAAGCCAGCACCATTGGACCAGCCGATTTCTTTCTTTCCCACCTTCACACCTTCAACATGTTTTTTCTTAAAAGGAAGTCGGATCACTGAGGTTTACTCTTCCATATTCTCTTGAATTAATAAGTACAATAAAAGGTGAGCATAGCACCCATGGAAACCCTTGGATCCCACAAAGCAAGATAAGATGCCTCACAACTAGTACGATATAGAGCTTGAAGGCCCACTAGGTAGACATTGGAAAGAAATGACTCTAAAGAAATAATTTTGTATTGTATTTTGGAAACATATATTTTTTAACTGTCAAAGTTTTGTATTGTACTATAGATAGTATAGCATGTTTACTAGAAAGGAAAGAAGATATATGGGAGACCAAATACTTGGAAAATCATTCAAACCTCATACTACTCATATGTATTGCATAGGCCTCGTGAATGTCTGAATGGCGGCTTATTCTTGTAGTCCTTGATGATATTGTGGAGCCATCATGGTGCTGTTCCAGTGCTTTCTAGTGAGGATTTACTATTGCTTGTTCCAAAGTTGGCAACACTCTCTTTAGGCAGTTTGAGGGTGTTGGTCTCATGGTTGGACCATTGGCCTCTTAGGCCAGGGCGAGGGTTCAACCCCCTCGAGTGGCTACGGACGCCTATCTCTTTAGTGCATGGATGAACCCACTGAGCATTTGGGCTATTCACGTTGATCATTGGTCTTCGGGACTCGTCTAAACCAATTGATCTATATGCCCTTAGGGCTGTCCCTTCCCTAGCTCTACATTGGTGAGCCTTCAAACTCTGTATGCTAGCTACATATCTAACCTCTACTTTCTGGGATACAAGGGGTTCCATTAGTACAATGCCCACCTTCACTTGTACTTTCATTTCAATTCAAGCTTAACCGAAATAGGAAATCTCAACATTTGAACTTCCTTTAAGAAACTCTCTCTTTAGGCAACTATTTCAAGGCACTTAATATCAATTTTATGAACATAAAAAAAATCGACTACATTATTTGATACTTCTTCTACACTATTTCAACACATTTAATAGCAATTTTATGAACATAAAAAAAATCAACGACATTATTTGATACTTCTTCTACACTATTTCAAGGCGTTTAATATCAATTTTATGAACATAAAAAAAATCAACTACATTATGTGATACTTCTTCTTCTTCTACATTTGATGATTGAAGAAGTTCATAGAAAAGCTTTCATAACAACTTCCTTGCCATGCAAGATCTAATAAGGCTTCAACTTAGGGTCGGTTCACATGTTCATGAAGATAGAAGCATATCAAATTTAAATACTATTGATTTATTGGCTATTCGCACTTTTAAAGTGCTTCATCTAGATTAGTTGGTGTATCTACTCTCATATAGATTACTTGATGTATCTACTCTCATCTAGATGTATTTGGTATCATGTAGATTACTCGGTGTATGTACTCTCTTCTAGATGTATGTACTCTCTTCTAGGTAGATGTATTTAGTCTCATGTAGATTACTTGGTGTATGCACTCTCTTCTAGATGTATGCACTCTCTTCTAGGTAGCTGTATTAAAAAAGAATGGAGGTTCCGCCGAAGTTTACTCTCTCAAGCTTTAACTTGAAATTGCAACTCTACAAGTGAATGGGCATAGTATTCATGAGACCCTCCGTATCCCACAAAGTATGGTTAGACTGTTCGAAGGTGACATAAGAGAGGACTGCCCGAAAGCAACTACTTTCAAACTAGATATAACATGTTTACATTGACCCTAGGCCCACATTATCTTGCCATAAATGGGGTTCGAACCTTCACCCTTGTCTCAAAAGGCGGAAGGCCCATCCGACCAAGCTAACGCGCGTGGACGTGATAGATGGATTGTTTTTTTTTTTTTTTAAAATGGAGGTTCAACCGAGGCCTACTCCTCCATGCTTTAACTTTGAAATTGAAAATGTACAAGGAACGACATAGTACCCATAAGACCCCCTTATCCCACAAGAACAGGGGTTTACATAGCTGAATTAAACTGCAGTCACAACTACCACGTGGCAAGATAAACGGTGGCACATCAACCACAAGATACAACTTTTCAAGTTAAACATGTCCCTTACATGGTGCCGGTGGGGTTGAACCCCTCGCCCTGCCTCAAGAGGCAAGAGGCCCAACCACCCGGACAAACGGCTTGCGACAAGTGATAGATGTATTTTTTTTTTCAATACTTGCCGGCCACATGTAAGGGACATGTATAACCTGGAATGATGAAGCATATGAGTAATGTGCCATCGTTTGACTAGCCCTGCGGTAGTTGTGACCTCCGTTCAACCCAGTCTTGTAAACCCCTGTTCTTGTGGGATAAGGGGGGTCCCATGGTATTATGCCCTTCCTTGTAGAGTTTGCAATTTCAAAGTTAAAGCCCGAGGGAGTAGGGCCTCGGGCCGAACCTCCATTAAAAAAGAAAAAAAAAGTGATAGATGTATTTAGTCTCGGTGTGTCTACTCTCATTTAATGTGTGTACAATATTGTGACATAAGGCACACTTGTAAGCAACGTGCATTCGTGAAGATGATATACCGTTATAATCTCACTAAATTTTAGGCAATGGTGTGCATGATTTATGTAGAACATGAGTTGTCAATGGATAACTAATTAATGTTAGATAGATGTGACCCCCATGAATCACTTAGTATTTGGAGAGGTAAGGTACCACATGATTAGTTTTACTACCTCCAATTGTTTTTCAGTCAATCATCAAATGCCCTTCATTCACGGAGCGAGCACATCTCTTATGAATATCTCTCCCCCTCCTAACATTATCAGGATTCTCGTGATATACTCGCCCCGCCACAAACCAGACAAAACCACGACGCACACGCCCTCTGTATCCAGACTTTTTCTCTCTGCACGTGGGCTTTGCACCAGATTGGTTTTCAGTTGCAAACCAGGCTGCTCCTCCTCGGAACTCCGCCCCCCCTTTTCACTCTGTTTCTTCCTCTACTTCCTTCGCTTCTGTTGCTGTCCGCCATCTTGTACTTTTAGAGATTTCAAGCGAGCTCCAAAATCAATTCGTTGAGTGCTGACTGCCCCCTTCGTAAAAAATTTGTCTAAGCTACCTGCTATAGAGTTTTGCATCACTTTCTTGAAGATAATTCCATTTTTTCCACAGCCGTCCGTAATGCTAGGGGTGTGATCGCGTGCACATTGGGGATTCCTGTTCTATGCAGCAGGAACGAGGTAAGGAGGATAAATATAACCGCGGCTTACAACGTTTAAGCGGTCAGAGGATTCTCCCGCCTACAATACGAGAATGTATTGAAATGGGTGACTTGATTTGGGCTTTCGCATATGGATTGAGGACGAGAAATCTACTAGAGTACGGGATTCTTTGCATAATAGTTAACTAATGCTCGTAGAGACAGCGAACAAGTTCAGCTAACTCGAATTCTGTCAACAATGCTTTGTGATCAACAGAAGTTCCTCCTCGCAGAAGAACACGATACCTATCGTTTAGTTCTTCTCCATAGATCCATGAAAATACAGCAGGCTGCTTGCCCGCTTTTGCTCTGAGTTAAGTTCCTGATTTCTTCATGGACTTGTAGCGGAGAACTTGCAACGTCTTAATAAGTGGTTGCGGGGAGGCATTGAAGAGCTCGTATTGGCTATAGCTTGTGAAATTAAAGATCTGATCAAATTTTATGTCAGTAGAAGCAGTTAGGCCTGCCATCCTTCGTCGCTAACCATGTCAAGTGAAAAGAGGCCTCAAAGCTCTTTCATTGGCAAATTCTCGTGCTCCCTTGGACATTGGGTATTATGGGTTCAGGTTCGTGCCTCATGGCCCTTCGATAATTTGGTTTGGTTCTTCCTCCCCCCCCCCTCCCCCCCCCCCCCCCCCTCCCCCCCCCCCCCCCCCCCCCTTTTTTTTTTTTTTTAATTTATAATTTTCGGGTTTCTAGAAACACTCTCACACACAATCAAGGCATCTCCCGCACATTGAGGCCTCATGTTGGACTTGAACACTGGCATACGCCTCCAGCTGTTCAAATGCATTCCACTATGCCACTCCAGCTCGCTTGACATATTGGAAGGATTTGCATAGATCCTTTTGCCCTATTTTTACTTACTTTCGGGCAATTGTATAATTAACTACAGTTCTTGTGGCATTTTAAAAATTTATTCTTCAGAATTAATCCAGAATACAAGATTTGTCATCTCATCAGGATAGTATGACATTTCCCCTCGGAGAAGCCTTATGTTAAATGCAGATAATAGGCAGACCATTATAAATGAATCATTATTTTCCGAAAAATTGTTTGGACAAATTGTTATATTCGAATGTTTATCCAAGAAGGACAGAAAGGAAGGAGGATAGTTCTGGGGCATATATAATTTAGAGGGTGAGGTTCAGGTGTCAAGTCACATGATCGTCAATCATCAACTGAGTGGTTGAACTGTATAATGGTGTATATGTATTTGTAATAACAATACTTCAGTTTGTGTTTCAACCTCCTCTACTTCTTGATTTAATGCATGTTAACAGATCATGCGTACAAGTACATAATTTACTACGGACTACAGGTCAGAGTATTCATACCTGAAAGCTGAGGTTGATAGTTGTGAGGATAAATACTGAGCATTCCTACAAATATAACTTGTCTATGGCATAGTTTCTAGCATATTCTATCCATGAGGGATTTGACTAGCTAATTGTGGATGACCACTACAATTGCAAGTTGCATTATTTTTTATAGATAACTCAGAAATCTGACCAAAGCTAGGTGAAAGGAAGGTGTGTATTTGCAAGTTATTGTAGAATCAAGTGCAGTTCATCTATTCCAAGCCAACGGAATTCTGAATTAAGGTTGGAACTTATTTTATTTAAAGCTTCTAAGGGAAGTATTCTGGATGAGATGTGAGTTTTTCTCTCTTCTTTGTGACTCACTGATGAAAATGAAAGCTTAAAACCCTAAAAGTCTTTTGCAAAATATTTTGTGATAGAAGGTAGTCCATTGATTCCTAATAAGATTTGTTAAGAGGAAGTATGTGAACTCTAGACATGGAATTGGGACATTGTGAAATCAAACATTTTACCTCGAAGCTGAGTTCTTCACTTCACTTGAGCTTGTTCCTACAAGGAATACTGTCACATGTGCCAACAACTTCTCTTATCTTGTCATGGGAATTGGAAAGATCATTCTCACTACTCATCATGGTAGTTATTTCACATTGTCACATGCCTTATATGTGTCAGGGATTAAAAAAAAGAAAGCTGCTATCAATTTCAACATTGGCGAAGATTGGCTTGATTGTTAGATCGTTGATGACAAATGTATAGTTCATGATCTCTCGAATGGTGATTATCATTACGTTTGACATTTTATGTCATGGGTAGTATAAGCTCATAGATTATACAAAATCTGAAAATGATTCAACATGTGTAGTTCATGATCCTCACGCTATTACATATGCAAAACTTTTGCATGAATGCTTTGGTTATCTAAATTATACTAGTTTGCTTCATCAATAGAAATCTGAATTGGTGTTCTCTTTGCTCAATTTAAGGCATCTCTTAGGCATGTACGTGAGGGCTTTATTTTGGGTAAACTGCAACGCTCTTCCTTGCCCAAAGATGAGTTGGTTCGAGATGCATATAAATTGAAGCTTGTTCATAGTGATGTCTATGGTCTTATGCAAACATCTCCATTTGGGAATCATCTATACTTTGTGACTCTCATGATGACTTTTCTAGTGAAAATGGCAAGGTGTATGGTCAAAAGTCAAGGTTTACCACATAGCTTTTGGCTTGAGGCTGTTATATATGAAGCATATGTACTTAAGAGGTGTCACACCAAAGCATTGTAGCCTATCACTCCATATGAGGCTTGGCATGGTCGTAAGCAATCTGTTGCTCATCTTCTTGTTTTCGGTTATCTAGCATATGCATTAGTGCTTGAACAACAATGCAAAAAATTGAATGTATTTTTGTTGGGTAGAGTTCTAAAAGCAAAGCAAAGGGTATGGTCTCTATCATCCTTAGACTAAACACATTTTGGTAAGTCATGATGCTGGTTTTGTAGAGATGCAAATTGAATTAAGTCCCTACTTTCATGGACCAAGGAGACATCACTTTACTTCCTCTTTTTGTACGTGGATACTCAAGTGTTTCTCTTAATGAGGCTATTTCTTAGCTTTTACAGGTTTCAAATGATATCGCAGATCATTCTATTCCTTATGCAGATTTAGATGATGCACTTATTGATGACAAAGCTTACATAGAAGAGGCAAAAACTATGCCAAAATGGTTGGTGCAAACTTTGAGAGATAGCAACCTTTTTCATATCGTACTCAATCATGCTCTCATAGTGCTTCTTTTGAATCAGATTATTATGCAATAGATGTCTCTAGTCTTTATGATGAGAATAAGTTTGTTTCTTTTGATGAAGCACAAAATTTCAAAAATTGGATGATTGCTATGCAATACGATGCCATTATGATGAATGGTACTTAGTCTTTATGTGATTTGCCTCTAGGCAAAAATGCCATTGGCACTAAATGGGTATACATGTGAAAACATAAGCCTGATGGAACAATTGATAGGTATAAGGCAAAGGCTTGTGGCCAAAGGTCATGCTAAAGAGAAGGGCATTGATTTTGATGAGACCTTTGCTCCTACGTGCCGAATGACCACCATTTGTAGCATATGTGCACTTATAACGCATCATGGTTGGAAAGTACATCAATTGGACATTAAAATTGCAATTTTGAATGGTGATTTACATGAAAAAGTCTATATATTTCAGCCCCTTGGTTTTGTGTAGAAAGGGCATGAAAACAAAGTGTGAAGGTTCAAAAAGGCATTTTATGGATTGAAGAAAGCACCACGTGCTTGGTATGAAAAGGTAGATGTCTACTTCCTAGCACATGGATTTGAGAACAATCCAATTGAGAGCACCTTATATGTCAAGCGTGCAGATGATGGACTTCTGATCATTGTTGTATATGTTATGGAGATGATGGACTTCTGATCATTGTTGTATATATTGATGATATGTTGCACACTGGTCCTAATGAGAAGCATATTGCTAAATTTAAGGCTGATTTGCATGCCTCTTTTGCATCATCAATTGGGCAAAAATATTACAACTCCCATGGAAACAGGTTTACGATTGAGTCTCCACAATGCTCAAGATGCATTTGGTGTTCTTTATTAACAAGCTATTGGATGCTTGATTGAGTTATTCACAACTCAGTGGGTTTAATATTCAATTTGTTATCTCTCATATGAGTAGATTTATGCATTGCCCAAGTGACAAACATTGGCAAGTGGTTAACTCCATCTTTCGCTACTAAGTGGTACTTGGCTACTTGGATTGTTTTATCCCAAGGGGGATCATTAGTGTTAGATTTACATGCATTTTTTGACTCAAATTGGGTTGGTTGCTATGAAACTCTTGCGTCTACTAGTGGTTTTTACATCATGAATAGTAGCTCATGCATATCTTGGTTGAGCAAGAAGCCTATTGAGGCCACTTCTAGTTCTACTTCTAGTTGTGAAATTGAATATAGGGAAGCTTTTATAGTGGTTGTTGAGTGTGTGGGGCTCAAATGCTTTTTGGCTGATTTGGGTGTTGTTGGTTAGTCTTTTGCAACCACATTCTTTATAGGTAGTTAGAGAGTGTTCCATGCTCACACAAAACACATGAGGTGCACCATCATTACGTGAGGGAGAGACTCTCTGCAGAAGAGATCAATTCAGCTTATGTGCCCACACAAGTTGATTTTGCATAACTTTTCATGAGTGCTTATTTCCTTTTGTGCATTGATTTCATTCCACATAGCTTGGCACTCCTTTATACACGAGTGCTTGCACCTTGTTCAGCACATCACTCTGAGGAGGGATTTATTGATATATTTTGGTGGTGATGTCTGCAAATAGAATTAGGACCACCGAGGCACTTTTTTCGCTCTTTAAGAGGTTTTTTCGCTCCAACTTGTATATATTCCTATAACCCTATCGGGACACTTATCTTTGCACATTGAACATTCACTTGGTAATTCAATCGGAGATGTGTTTATCTCCAAGCTTCTTCTTTTTCATTGTGCTATTTGTGTGCTTCCGAAGTCCTCGATCTCTAGCACTTTTTAGACATTGAAATAATGAGTTGCTAAGGCTTTACACTTTTATCTTAGATTATTTTAGATCCTATGGTATTGTTGATTCCCCTAACCTCTCTCTTCAATTTGAGAAGGCTTATAATTTCTTCTTCAATTTCCTCTTTCTCTGGAGATTCTTGGATATTTGTGTTGCAAAATTATCATTTTTTTTCAAAAGTCAAAAGTATGATGACTGTTGTCAAGATCCTAAAATGTATCTTAAATTTTTGATCTTTTATGGCCCTTTATATGCAAGGGAAAATATGGAGATTGATTGGGTCGTGATACTTAGGATTACTTTCATCCTCTTTTGAAATCTTTGCTATCTTGTTAGAATTTCCCTGGAGAGGATGCCACATATGCAAATTAATTAGAACCAAGAAAATGAAAAGATAGGCCTTTGGAACTTATACAAAATTTTTAAACGAATAGACAAGGAAGATGCCTTCTTGCATGAGCTACAAGAGAGATTACGTGAGAAAGAAGACACATGAGATGAAAAGTAGGCTCTGCCCCTCCACGCAACCAAACTTTATATAGTCTTGTAAAGTTGGTGAGGATTCACATCCTCCTTACCTTTGACCGAATATTGCTATACCCGCTTTTGTCTTACATGTTGTTGAATTGCCAAAATACTCACTTTTAACATGAGTATTCCTTTTTGCCAACATTAGAAGAGATCCATAACTTTTAATGCCTTATGGATGTTTTAAGTGATGTCCATTGATTTTATGATGAGCTCGATTTTTTTGAGATGAAATTACAAAAACTTAAAAATTTCTCAATCCACTAGTCAAAATTTGATGAAATTTTTACCATCTTATGTCCGAAACATTAGCTTTTATATGAGTATACAATCACACATCTTGCTTCCTCTATAGCTAGAAAATAAGAAATTAAGATCTGAAAAAATAAGAAAAATATAAAAAAAATTCTATACAAGTTTTCAGATCCATCTAATTTCATGGGAGCTCAATTAGGGAAGCTTTCCCATCATTTTTTGATAGGAATCGATTTTTCATGAGGATATCACCATGATGGTAGCCCATTTGGTACCTTATTCGTGATGATAGCCCCTTGGTTGTTTATTGGGGAGTTGTTGCCATGTGAGAATACTCCATTGCTACATCTTTGGTTGATATGTGTACCTACATGCACTCTCATGATTGCGTGAGTGGCTTTCCCCATAGGGAGTATGCTTATGATAATATATAACATTGGCCATTGACATAACTTGTTTATGTTGATGTATGTTCATGAGTTGAGACCACCAATTACCATTGGATTTAGAGGTATGGAACCATGACTTGCCATCATTTTTTTGCATAATATGCAAGATATGTTATAATTTATTCGCCATCAACATAGGCCTCATGACCTCTTTTTTGGTATATGGTTGTACCTTCAGGTATCCATGGACTTTTAGATGGATAGGATTGACATGTGTATGAGGTTATCTTCTTGGTATTGTGATCCATTTTAGGGTCTTCCATTTTTTCTTTGCTCTACACCTCTCTATATATGCATGTATGTAGTGCACACATGTATGTATCTATTGTATCAAGGTTGTTGGGTGTGTTTAATTCGGTGTTGCATAAGATGTGAACATTGAATGGGATCTAGTGTTAAGGTGCATCGTGGTAAAATTACATATACAATACTAACACATATTACATATAAAACTTATAGATTTTTGAACGTACATTATACATAATCAATTTTTAAATGACATGTTAAAACTTAAAATCATCAATGTACATTGAATCGTTGATCAATAATCACTCAATGGGACATGTAATATGATACATAAGAACATACCTGAAGACCAATGTGTCTACTCTGATAATTATGAAGCATTCCATAGTACATTCAAAATATCAAAGACCTGCAAAATGTGCATAGTAGACTCTGATGTTGGAATTTGGGGGGCCAGGATTGTTCCAATACTAAAACCTTTTGAGCATACACACTTAATTAATTAAGATGATAGTTGAGAGATAGAAAGAAAGAGATCTTGAGACAAGGATAGAGAACGTAAGCTTGATGCTTACTCACTAAAAAATAGATTTCCAAATTACAACATGGGAGTACTACTCAACCATATAAAGTGGTGCACTCACTCACGGAAGAATATCCAAGAAGATGATGATACAAAATTTAGATTATGTTGAAATAATCTAAGTATGTGAAGTGAATGAGTAACAAAGCTAACCTTATTCTCACAAAATAGTGTAACAAAATTGTAAATCAACCAACCCTAATTTTGAGATTAGGGTAGAGAAACCCTAAAAACAAAATATAAGGTTAACTCACAAAAGATAGTTACCACCACCTTGTAGAAGACTTCTTGCTCCAAGAGAGTAGCCTCTCCTTCACCAAATCTTCACCTCCAAAGCTTCATAATCTTCAAACTCTAGATTGAGAACTTTTAGTGATGATACATAATGAGCCAATGCTCTCTTCATATAATTTGTGTACTCCAATGAAAAGCAATAGCGAAACTTCCTCGAATAACGCAAAAACGTAAAGCTTCTACGCGATCAATCATCAATAGCTTTATCGCGAAAAACTCTCGCCAATCGGCGTTATTGTGAGGAAAAAGCAATGAAAGAAAAAAACGTGCCGCTTTTGCATCCAACGGGTCTCGAACCCATGCGCACATGTTGACATGACTTTGATCTAGCCACGCTGCCACGTTCTTTTGCTTGTACAAGGTCATAGAAACTTTACAACACATGTTGTGCAACTGAATGATTACAACCAATTTAGACATTGTTTCCAACATCTAACTAATAGAATGATACTTTTTGTTGAAAAAATAAACAATTCCATTTGCCAAATTGTCTATACTCTAAATGATAGACATGTCCAAACTAGTCTTACTGAAGGAATCATATGATGAAGATGATGATAGAAGAATGTCGCCAGTGGCAATGATATTTCTTTCATTGTCAAGATGTGGTTCTACTATAGGAATAGTCTCAATGGGTGCCTCTATCCGGACCTAAACATGATCCTTTGAGAGTCTAAGATCTTCTCTCCATTGAGGCCGCAGCTTGCTCATACCATAAACTGGAGAGGAACTAGTAGATGAGTGGTCCTTTCGTGGCTTCCTCTATTATTAAGCATGTGATCGTGCTCTTGTAACTAAGCAATGCAAAAAGAGATTGATTTTATTCATAAGAATCAAACATGGAAGCTTTATGAGTTACCAAAGGAAAAGAAAGCATTGGTGTTAAGTGGATATTTGAGATCTAAAGAAAAGATGATGGTACTATTGATAGGTATAATACAAGGTTAGCTGTCAAAGGTTATGCACAAAAGCAAGGTATTGGTTATGATGAAGCTTTTGCTTTTACTTCTAGAATGATCATAGTTAGAATTATACTTTCTTTGATTTCATTCTTTGGTTGCAAAGTATACCAATTAGATATTAAGACAACATTTCTTAATGGTGATCTACATGAGGATGTCTACATTCAACAACCAAAGAGTTTTGAAGAAAAAGGTAAATAGCATCTTGTGTGCAAACTTATAAAAGCTCTCTATGGTTTGAAACAAGCACGAAGAGTTTGGTATGAGAAGATTCATCAAAAGCTTCACCTACTCCCTATGTTATGTCTTCAAATCTCCTATAGATATAACATTAGTATGAAAGCCTAGGAAGTAGGCTTGGGTAAGATGGACGTATTACACAAATGTCATGGGCACACAATGGCCTCTAAAAAGGTAGAAAAATCAAGTTTATGTGTTTTGACTTCCATCAAGGCTTCACGATGTGCTAGATCTAGTTTGGTCGTGATAGAAATTTTCCTCATGACCGATTCATGGGTTTGCATCCCTTCTATACCCTATTTATAAGGATCCACACTTATGATCTTAATCAAATTTGCATATATGAGCAATCTATACATGGAGCACATCATGTGTCCAAATGAGCATATTGAACTTAATAGTAAAATCACTTAGTTGTCTATGTACGTGGCCAACATGAGTATTGCCTCTGCTCATTCCACTCTATTGAGGCTAAGTGTCACAACTTGGATGCTCAGTGGTTCAACCATGCAACTATGGATATCATTACACCATGTGCTTTTAGAGTCAGGCCAAACACTTATTGAAACTTGACTTATATGTTTGTTATATCAATATGCTTTAAAATTAGAAGTTTTTACTAACTTGTAAGTTAAAATTTAGAAGTATTAATCTTTTAAATATGTGATCTTTGTTATCTATAGGATTTTTATGGAGGTCCATGTGAGCTAAATTGGAGTGAAGTTTCATTAGTACGCACAAAGCTACAAATTGCCTTAGTGTCTATCAATTACATAGTAAGATCGTTTGTAAGGCCAATTTGCAATTATTATGTAGTCTAAGGACCCTTCAAGGTATGAAGCAAGTATATATACTTTATGTATAATTTAAAATCTATTAACTTAAGAAAGCAATTACGCTAATGTTCGAAAATGTGAGCAACCGTCCACTAGGGAGCTCAACTTGGTCATTAAAATTACAAAAATGGATGGTCAAAGGGCTTACATAATATGATAGTATGCCTTGAGAGCCAAACCTTAATTTTCAGACTTTATGTGAAGAGCAAAATTGAAAAGAAAGAGTGACACTTGTCAACTTCTTATAATCTTGAGAAATAAATCCAACGATTTGTGTCAGTGCCACATGGCATAAAAAACACATGAAAGCTCCAATTTTAGAGTTCTCAAAGAAAAAAGAAACCTTAATTAGGGTTTTTGTTGGCAGCTTTTACAAAAGTGCTTTTTAAAGCTTTATTCGGAAGCTTTTGCTTAATTTAGTAGAATCTATATAAACACCAAGTTACTATCACTTCTTGAAGTTCTTTTCATGAGCATGCTTGGAGAAGGAGGTCCCTTCAACTTGGAGAGGTGGACTTGTGTTTTCTTCATCATAAGGTGTGTAGAAGCTTGAAACTTATCTATTTTTGGAGGAGATCATCTTCAACCTTGGAGGTTATTGGAGTTATTGGGCACCTTGTATTCATCTTGTATATCTTTTATGCTATCTTGTAACTTCATGGAATATAGTATATATATTTAGAGCTTTGCTCTTTACATCTCTCTCATGTGCTTTTTATTCTCCATCTTGTCTCTATATTGATCGTGGGCCTAAAAACCACCTGCGAAATGATGTACATTAAGTGCATTTTTCAAGTTCCACCTATTGAATTCAAGCAAGATTTCACATAAGGGGGAGAACATGGAAGCATCCGGTCATGACAAACAAGAGGAGATTTTTGGGATGCTTCAATGAGAGTTAGAGGGAGCTTCCGCATAGGAATATTGATATTTATGGGTCCCTAGTGGATGGTTGCCCCAATTACACACATTTCTAACAATCCCCTCCTAACCTGACACTAAGGGAATATGTCGGGTAGGTATACTGATGAGTAATTATTAAGTTTTAAGTTTGGTGCCTCTAGTTTTCATAAGTCATGCAAAGTATCCACAACACACACACACAAGGACCTTGAACATGAAGAGCTCTCTCCCAACACACATCACAAAGAGAACTTACACTTCCCATACTCTTCTCAACAAAGTACTACTTTGAAGTATAGAGACGACATAGGGATGCCAGATATTGGATAGTATGTAGACTCAAACATACTCTCTCAGCTATCAAGGTTGGCTAGGCCTATCAAGTTAAACTCATATGCTTTCATCTACACCTATAAAACAAACATACACATGTTCAAGAAGGTGTAAAAGTCCAACATAAGGTTCTGAGTGTAGATAAATTACCCTCCCTTGCTCACACGAGTCTTCCTTCATGACCATGAAGTTGAACATGCTAGCGCCCTCATGAATGAAAAGCCAAAGACAAGCCAATAGATGAAGAGCCAAAGGTCACACAAGATTAGGTGAAGAGTCACAAGGTCTATGTACATTCATTCTCGTGGAGAACGCGCAACCAAGGCCATTCAAGCGTGTGGAGTGAAGGGGAGAACCTATGGAGAAAGCCCAAGGAGTGCAAAGACTTGTCCAAGCAGGGGAGGGCATACCAAGAGCTACAAAGCTCATACCCTTTGTAGGAAGAGTGTTTGGAAGACATTGCCTACTTCTCTTGTTTATTTCTCTCTGTGTAGATACCCATTTGATGCATATGTTATATTGTTGGAAAACTTATCTCTTGTACTTTCTTTATTCCAAATATCTTTGCCAGATTTTTCCAGTAGTCACTGGGAGCGATTCTAGTGAACCTCTATTTCTATCATAAGTTAGCTGGTTGCATAATTTGTTTTGTACAGTTTGGTTTCTTGACATGAACCAATCCATTTGGAGTGGTCAATAGCTCATTCTGAAGCTATACAAGTATATTATGTGTGGACAAAACCTTAGGTGATTTGGATCTGAGGTGCTTGGTCAAATAGGTACAAATAGATTTACTAGCTGTAGAAGGGGGTGAACTAGAGGGACCTAAGAGGGCCATCTCATGTTTCATGTAAAAATTTGAGAGTAAAATCTCACATCCATGGGGTGTGGTGGAGTTTATGTATCCCAAAATTAAATGGACATCTTGTGCATCACATAGCTTAGATTTACTCATGGAAGACAGAGGGGAGATTCCATGGATAAGAGCCATCCTAGATAAAGCCAAATTCATAGCGAAGTCAGTCACTTATTGCCCAAAAGTCCTAAACATTTTCCGAGCTAACTCCTTGGATCTTCAAAAACCTTTCCGTTTTTGTTACATGTACATAGTCGTTGATAGAGTCTTGAGAGTTGCGCGCATGTGTTTCAGAAGAATAGTATCGATTATCAGAAGTTCTAGCAGCGAATTCTCTCTTCACAAAGTTTTCATCACTCCTCATGAGAGAGGATGATCTTTGGGTGAAGGGAGAGATATTGGTAGCTCTTATCCAGCTTGTATTGTATATACTATGCTCCGCATTATAAATATGAAGGATAACACTCTTGCCCTTATATAGTATATGAGTACATCAACTGTATACAAGATTGCATCCAACGAGTCGATGGAGTTTCAAAGATGAAGTAAGTTTATTGTAATTTGCACTTGTTTAATTTTTTATTTTACATATTGATGTATGATTATTGATAATTGTTTACATCTGTTTAAATTTTTTTTTTAGACTAGAAAGAAGGGTTTATGTGAAGTTATCCAAAGTAGATGGGATTGGTCCCATGAACCAATCTATGTAGTGTTCATATTCTTCACCCACTAAGGAGAAATGAGGAGCAATGCACAAACGAGATTCTTGAGGATAGTTGGATCAAGTATATCTTAGGATGGATATGTGGTGATGTAGCCCTCTTATCGTAGTTGGAGGAGGATGAGAGGGTGAGGTCCCGTACCATGGAAAAATACTTTGGAATCAGCTTTCTCTTGTCACATGGTGGGAGAAATATGGAGTGAGTACTCCTTTATTGATAAGTGTTCTTTTAATAAATATTTCACTACTCAAATTTCATTATCAAAGAATCAAATCTAATTTTAGTATTTGCAAATTGCAAAGAAAACTTGCCTTGCAAATACTTTCACAAGATTATAATAGAGGACATGCAAAGAGGAATCAAAGCACATGAGTTCTATTCCGTACAAAAAAAGAGGAATATATTGAGCCTAGTGCAACTTGAGAAGTTAGTGTATTGCCATTGCAATTTCAAGTTGCTAGAGACTAAAGAACATAATCATTGCTCCTTTACAGGTAAATCAATTCTCTAACATTTAGTCATGCGTTTAAAGTTTAGATATGTATTTAGTAAAATCTATAATTTGCAAATTATAAATTACATGTTAATGAAGATTCTATTGATATCAGCCTTGTTAAAAATATCCTTCAAATCTCAAGAGGAGAGAAATCTTTTTCATGCTTGCGATGGAGTCTAAGAGACATATGCTTGCGATGGAGTCTAAGAGACATATGCGCAAGACTTGTAGCTGCACCTGAAGGGATAGACCTCACATAGGTACAAAGTTTAAATTATAATATATAGATGAGAATAATATTCATTCTACATTCTAGTTTCTAAATTTTTATATATTGTGTTATGAGAATATTATGCTATGTGTATAGGATCCATCATTGCTATCTACTAATCAACCATGGAAGTATTATTCGAGACGAGGTGGACAAGATCGTGGACAACATGTTAGCATGTTGGGACATCTAGTGTTTGTGATACTGGCGGCCCTGAGACTTCTACAGAGCATGCACATGATTGGGAGGAGTTATCAGCCTTGTCTTCTAGCTATGAAAAATCAAAATCTAGTGAAAAGAAGAAAACTTATAGAAAAAGTAATTGTTTCTACTGTTAGTAACTTGGTCATTTTATTAATGAATGCAAAATTAGATTAGAAAAACTTAAGAAAGAATATACTAATGCAATATATGATGATGTTGATGATTCATCTAATGCTAAATAGGTAGAGAACTCAAAGTTCAAACACCGTTAACAGCTGTGATGAAGACTATGTGTTTTCCACAGTTATTGTTAAAGATTTGTCTTGTAAACTTGTTGTTTGGTAATTTGATAGTGGTGCTTCTAAGCATATTACTTCGAATCTTAACTTGTCCGTTTCACCTACCAAGCCAAATCTTTTGGTAACTGCTAATAACCAGAATTTTCAAGTTTATGGCATAAGAACAAGTCTTGTTAGAAACTTTGAGTGGTCTTTGCATTACTGAAAGATAATTTACGATTTCTTTTAAATTTGAGTAAGTAGATTATGTTTCATAAAGGTAAAAGAGAAGTTTTATTTATTGGTACTCTGTCTAATGGTTTAGTTCAACTTGATTTTCCAAGTACTAAGAAAATTTGGGGATTTTGCAAATAGAGTAAAAGAAAATCTTTTGAGTACAAATTATGTTTTGGATTAAAAAAAAAAAGAAAATTATAATGATGTGAATACATGTGATGTTTCTGATGTGAATGTTGCTACGTGTCATGCTTCTGAGAGTTTTTCCACATCCTCTAGTACCCAAACATTCGTTTCACATATTCCACTTGCACTTGTTCCTTCTCTTGATCGTTCTCTTGCACCAACCCCTAGATTTTCTGAATCCAAACCTTTACCTATGAAAGAAAGGAATGTTTATTTAGTTTGTGATATATTTATTGATGATATCTTTACGAGCGCTTCATGAGAAAAAACAAGAACGTACTTTTGAAGATAAATGATTTGAAGATCAAGTTAATGATTAGATTTCTGTTATACAATGAGACTCACAATCTTTTATGAAATATATCCTATGTGGAAGATATTCTCATATCTATTTGAGAAGATGGTGGAAAAAATCCCTATATAGATCCAAATCAGATCTTGAAAACTTCTTCTTCTTGGAATATTTCAAAAGATCAAAGCATCATGGACTTCAAAGGAAGATTTATCTACATGTTTTTTACGAGGCGATATTTTATTCGAAGGTCTCAGAATATTTGGAATACTTATATTATTCTCTGGTTATATTCTTTGACTCAAGCATTTCAGAAAAAGACTATTACTTCAACTTACTCTGGAAAATTCACCTATTGAGAGGTTTACCCTCATATGAAATTCGTCAGGGAAAGGAGATTGAAAAATACTCAACATCTTTCTATATATAGTTCCTACTTCAAAGCTTTAGGACTTTATAAATTGTATAATTGTATAGATGAACATTAATTTGTACTGGGCAATTTTAGATTAGGTCAAAATTATGTTAAGAATGAGATATTTGGTTTTGCAAAACTAACCACATGCTGGAGATATCACACCTGATTGGTCGACAAAGACTAAGAATACAATGTTTCGTGCACACACAAAATATGCCATGTTTATGTAAGAAAATAACAGCACAGCGGAATAGACTTGTAGACAAAGTTGAGAGAAAAATGAAGACAAAGATAGACGCAGATTGAGAGATAGAGAACTCAAATTCTCATATTGCCGAGCGTAATGCAGTTACAATGATGGTGCTGTCCACCCGTGTGCTCCCAATGTGGAGCTTAGATGGCGATCTAGACAGACTCTAGATGAAGGGCTTACTAGTGCGCAATGCTATGTAAAGCTCAACCTGGGCCGTGCTTATATAGCTTTTACAAGGAGGTTCGGTATAGATAAACGTAGTTGGGAGATACAAAATAGTCGGTAAAATGTATGATCTGACAATATCTCCACGACCAGAGGTCCTACCGTTTACGGGCTGGGGGGCCCCCCGGACCCCGCAGAGGGCAAACCGCGCGACGCCACAGGGCCTTTATCTTCACCTTAAATGGCAACCTAATGGCCTGGAAGTTTATGCCCTACCTAACCTAACGGCTAGGCTCACAAAGATCATCTACAACCATCAACGGTCACACATAGACCTCATCTAACTTGGAAGTTAGGGTTCCACAAATGTCCGGGTTCTCATAATGGCTTCTCCTCACAATGGGGGCCTTACAACTTAGAGCACCATGGATCATTTGTGGTCACATGAGGGTGGAGTATTGAGCATATCTAACAGTTTCATGCATACACAAAACATATTGGTGTACGATATCACTTCATTACACAAGCTATTGAAGGTGCACAGGTCATAATGACTGAACCTCATAAAAAGGATAATCCCTTGGGTGTGCTTATGAAGATTCAAGAGCCTTAGGAAATCTCAACATGAGCATCCAACATTGCATGACTCTAGTGGGAGTAACAATGAGTTCAGTTTAGGACACCGTCCATTTACAAAGGCCTTTGAGTAGGACATTGTCGGGATAAAGCCTTTTTTAGGCTTCTCTTAATTTTTTGTAACACTAGGGTTTTGATTTTTAAAGCATAGGCTTAAATTTTCTAGTAGTACCTTAAGTTTAAAATGGTCAAAACCTTTCTTTTTTTATAAAAGTAAGTTTTCGTTGTTTTTTTTTTTCTAGAGTTTTTCTGCCCTAAATTTTAAGAGGAAATTCTTTTGATCCTGACTCTTGAGGAATTCTCTAGAAGTTTCTTGTAAAAATCAAGGCTCCCCTCCTCATTTGTATAAAAAGACCGTTCAAGTTCACACCAAAAGAATAATGAATATCAGGTGACAAGACTCTTTGTAGATCATGTACATCTACCTCTCTTTCTCCACAATCTCTTTATCTTGATTCTTGATCCATAGGGGTGCTGCCCCTCATTTGAAGCTCTCTTTTACACTCTTGGTAATATTTCACAAGGATTCCTACTATTTTTGGAGTTCCCTCTTTTCAGATATGGACATAGACTCGCCAGTACATCATCATTAATTTCTGCCTTTCGTCTAACGTGTGATCCATGGAGTTCACATAATATCGGTGGACCTTGATTCCACAGGCTCTCCCATATGCACTTAGTTTGAATCATTATTCCTATAGGGAGCTAGCTTAGAAGCATGATGACTCTTGTGTATTCTCTATGGATTTATTTTCTTTTATTTCATTATTTCTGGTGTTGGATGCTGTGACACACCTGGGATTCTAGAAATGTATTGCTTTTTGATGAAAGACCTTCATATTCTGAAGTGCTTCCTGGAAATCTGGTATGTGTTGGTATTGTTAACTTTTCGGATAGCCTTCCTATTGACCTGAAAGATAATGTACTTCATTATGCTAACCTCTTTTTTGAGACTTATGAAGGCCACTGTAGTCCGTAATATGTGTATTAGCTCTTAGGGATATCTCTCTCTATCCCTGTCTCTCTCTCTCTCTCACACTCACACACGCACACACACACACACACACACACACACATGCGCGTGTGCACACACACACACACAGACACACACACACACACACACACACACACACACACACACACACACACACACACACACACACACACACACACACACACACACACACACACACACACACCCACACCCACACACACCCACCCATCCACACACACACACACACACACACACACACACACACACACACACACACACACACACACACACACACACACAACCCACCCACACCCACCCACACCCACCCACACCCACCCAAAGGTTGATTCTTTCATTTATCTTATCAGACAATGTTTTTTTCCTTGAGGTAAATTCTTGTTCTTACATGCATGAGATCAGAGGAAATCTGACAACTAAAAGGGAAAATCATAAGAGGGAGGGCTTGCAAATTATTTGATGATTTTGAGGATAGGATGCAACCAACTGTATGGTTGGGACTGTGGTATTGAAGAGCAATGAAACTTAGCATCGAGGCTGTATATATATATATTATTTTGAAATGGATTTTCATTTTATACGTTCTGCTGTGCTTCATGTTGTTCAACATGTGGTCACACCCTTTTTTTTTTTAATTTTAACTTTTTAAAGGTTTGATGATAAGGATGGGTCTCATTTCTCTTGGACCAGAAAGTGTATCAGTTTTTTCATTGTAGCTGAAATGGAATTGGATTATTACTTTGGCAGTTATGTAATATTAGTTTATTTCCTTCTCAGGTGCTGATCTTGTATTTGCAGCAGCTTTAGGGGAATTCCGAAATCTGTTTTTTCTAGCTTCATCGATTAAGTTGTGATGTCTAAAGATATCAACATGTCTAAAGGTACTTTACCTGTTGACGAGGGAGTTTCTACTGCTCGTCGTTGCTCAACCAATGCAGGGGGGAACTCTGATTTTGCATCATTTAACCAGAACAAAAGAAATGAGCCAGATGTTCCAGATGGGGATTCTGTTTCACCACTAAGCTTTGAGATTGATGAATCCTGTGATTTGCCGAGTGTAGTTGGTTGTGAGAAATCTTTCTCTAGTTCATTGCCTGCCTTACTTCAAAATAAATGTGAGTATTATCGTTTCATTAGTTGTTATTGCTTTTTAAGATATGAAGGAGATAAGGACACAGACACACTTGCACACATGTGCGCGTCCGCATGCGCGCGTGCACACACACACACACACACACACACACACACACACACACACACACACACACATGCGCGCACGCACACACACACGCACATTTTTTCCCTCTCTCTCTTTATGTTATTTCTTTTGCCTTTAGACATTGTATCAGATCTACTCTGATGTCAATTTTTGATCTCAAAAATAATTATGGCATTTTAAAGGCACTAATTTATTGTTTTCACTTGATTTCTCCATCTTTCGCATAAAATGAGTGGAACTAGAAGAATTTTGGCAAAAATGGCATCTAGAATGAAGACTGCACACAAGAGAGATAAGGAGCCAAGCTCCAAATATGAACATTACATTGCATATTCCTTCAAACTTGGCATCTTTTTGGACTCAAAAAATCATCTTGTCCAAGTTGCCCTTTCAAGCCAAATGTGGAATACAAGGTGTATGGTGATTCCTTGAGGTAAACTTGGCTCGTAAGATACACAAGTCACTCTACCATAATGAGTGGAGCTTGTAGCTACACAAGTGACCATCACTACAAGGGTTGGTGTTCCATACCATGACACCCATACATAGCTGACTTCAAGGGAAAGATATCCAAGGGTTGTGCATATGAGGAATGAATAACAAATGACCCTAGAGTCGTAATTTATAGGTCTTACTTAAGCAAGTGGGAAAGTTCACATTGGCTAGACATGTTACACTTGGTTGAACCTGACTGAAGGTACCCATCTAGGTTTCCTTTAGCTTTGGGGGGAGAGAGAGAGAGAGAGAGAGAGAGAGAGAGAGAGAGAGAGAGAGAGAGAGAGAGAGAGAGAGAGAGAGAGAGAGAGAGAGAGAGAGAGAGAGAGAGAGAGAGAGAGAGAGAGAGAGAGAGAGAGAGAGAGAGAGAGAGAGAGAGAGAGAGAGAGAAAGAAAGAAAGAAAGAAAGACTTTTTAACGTCTATAAGAGGCCAAAATCGGCCTATGAGACAAAACATATACATCAGTATGATCCAATCCACTGTGATCCAAAACGAAAATAAAGTGTGAGTACTACAAACGGGTATAAAAGGAGGGATAGTAGCTGGCATCAAGGGTGTGGGGTGCTATGGGTATGCACTCTATATGCTCAATGGGTGAGATACAAACATGATATGCATAGGGAGGGGAGGCTCGATGGTGTCACAACCCCCTAAATGCCTGGAGTGGGTGTAGGATATAATGCATCGGTGGGTAAGGCATCATGGCGATCCTCAAAATGCTCTGGGCGTCCAAATCGATAGGGGTGCGCTGCTGACGTCTCTGTATCTCCATGTCATGGCGTGCGTGAATCGCCTGAATCTCTCTCTGATGTGGAGGAGCTCTCCGGACAAGGGGTCTCGGTCGTCGACGCTGTCGTCTAAGCTCCTCTGCTCTGTGTAATGTGACACCCCCGCATCGAGCTGGCCCTCGAGTGTATGTGGGTCTGAAAAAAATCTGTAATATGAGTCTGGGGGGGGGGGGGGGGGGGGGGGGGGGGGGGGGGGGGGGGGGGGGGGGGGGGGGGGGGGGGGGGGGGGGGGGGGGGGGGGGGGGGGGGGGGGGGGGGGGGGGGGGGGGGGGGGGGGGGGGGGGGGGGGGGGGGGGGGGGGGGGGGGGGGGGGGGGGGGGGGGGGGGGGGGGGGGGGGGGGGGGGGGGGGGGGGGGGGGGGGGGGGGGGGGGGGGGGGGGGGGGGGGGGGGGGGGGGGGGGGGGGGGGGGGGGGGGGGGGGGGGGGGGGGGGGGGGGGGGGGGGGGGGGGGGGGGGGGGGGGGG
>MU264605.1:0-23659 GCA_020310875.1 Ceratopteris richardii
ATTATTGGGAAGGGAAGACCATGAAGGTGAAGCTACAGCGGTTTAGCTTAAGCCTAAACGGGCTAATACCGTTTAGGTTTTGGTATTACGCTTAAGCAAAATAATGGTAATAGCTGTAGCAAGACAAGACCATGTTGGTCAAATCGGGGTAATGGTCTTCCCTCCGCTTTTAGCGTAATAGCTTAAACGATTAGGTAAACGTAAACTAACCTATACCTAAAGGTATTAGCATAGCACGTAAACGGTCAACGGTGAATCGAAGCGTTTACCGTTTACGTTTACTTTTAGTTTTCTAACGTAGTTTACCTTTACGGTATTAGCTTCGCCCCTATGGTGCCGTTTACCGGTAACGGAGCTAAGCCGCAGCGCCCCATAAGTAAACGTTTTCGATGAAGCGTTTACCTATTGGGTTTTCGGGTTAGTTTACGTGTTGTAAACGTAGTTAGTTGACGTTTACAACTCAGTCAACTATCGCACCGTATGGGGCGTAGCGTTTACCTTATGGAGCTTACTAATACTGAGTTGTAAACGTAAACGGTCAACGGTGAATCGGAGCTAATACCGAAAACGAAAACTTATGGGGCGAAGCTTAGCTCCTAACGGGCTAAAGAAAAACGCTGTAGCAAGACAAGACCTACATGGCTTGCTACGCACCTTCTACATGGTCGCTGCGCGCCTTGCCCTTTATGGTTTTCTTTACGATAGGTGCTATGCAAGCGATTAAGCTATTACGCTGCGCGTAAAACCTATACGGGTAAGCTAATACCTATTGGCTTAAGCTAATACCTATACCTTTACGGTCAACTTTAGCCCTGTTTTACGCGTAAGTTTCGCCCCTTCGGGCCTTTAGGTGCTAAGAAAACGCTGTAGCAAGACAAGACCTACATGGTCCTTCTTGACTACATGGTGTAGCTGTAGCATTCGCTGTAGCCTTCATGGTTTTGCTTAAGCCTTCATGGTAATAGCTCGCTTAAGCATTCCCAATAGGTAATATGTTGCATTCCCACTAGGTGGTAATATGTTTGCATTCCCAATAGGTAATAGCTTAAGCATTCCCAATAGGTAATAGCTTAAGCATTCCCAATAGGTAATAGCTCGCTGTAGCAAGACAAGACCTACATGGTCCTTCTTGACTACATGGTGTAGCTGTAGCTTCACCAACATGGTAATATTAAGCAAGACAAGACAAGACAAGACCAAGGCTTCGCCCCTTACCAACATGGTTTTGCTTCTTGACTGAATCGCTTCTCAAGAAAACGGTAATAGCTTGCATAGCACCTTCTTGACTGAATGGCTCTTTAGCTCAAGACCATGTTGGCTAGCTGCGCTCCTTGACTTTACAACATGGTTTTCTTTAGCCCGATAGGCTTAAGCGGTTAAGCGAAACCGATAGGCTTAAGCGGTTAAGCTAATACCTAAAGGGAATCGGGCGAACGCTCGTTTACCGTTACGGTTTTCTAAGCGCCCGTTAAGGTTTGTTTTGCGGCGTTTTCTTTAGCGCTTTCCGTTTACAACTCAACTTTAGCTCCATAAGGTCAACTTTAGCGTAAAACAAGACAAGACAAGACAAGACAAGACCAACATGGTCCTTCTTGACTGAATCGCTTGCTACGCACCTTCTTGACTGAATCGCTTGCTACGCACCTTCTTGACTTAATCGCTCGCTTAAGCCTTCGGGTTAGGTGTAGCTAATACCTAAAGGCTACAGCGTCTTCTTTAGCGCCTTTTAGGTTTTCTTTACTTTCTCTTCGCTTAAGCCTAATCGGGTATGGTTTTCTTTAGTTTACGTTTACAACTCAGTATTAGTAAGCTCCAAAACAACTCAGTATTAGCATAGCTCCAAAACAACTCAGTTTTAGTAAGCTCCTATTGGGGCTATGCTAATACCTTTAGGTATAGGTTTTCTTTAGCACTAATACAATAGGTAAACGCTTCATCCTGACCTTTTAGGGTGAAGCGTTTACCTATTGTATTAGGTGTAGCTAATACCTATTGGGAAGGGAAGACCATGAAGGTGAAGCTACAGCGGGTTAGTTTACCTAAAGTAAACGGTTAAGCTAATACCTCGCATAGCGCCTTAACGGTTTTCTTTAGCTCCATAAGTAAACGTAAACGCTTAAACTTTAGCGCGTTACGGTATTAGCTTTGACCTACCGGTCCTTAACGATTAAGCGTTGACGCATAATCGTTACGGTATTTCCGATTCACCGATTCACCGTTGACCGTTTACCGTTAGGTATTAGCATAGCCCGTTTACGTTTACAACTCAGTTTTCTTTAGCACCAATAGGTGCTATGCTAATACCGGTTAGGTAAACGTTTTCTTTAGCACGTTAGGTAAACGGCCCCATACGGTGCGATAGTTGACTGAGTTGTAAACGTAAACTAACTACGTTTACAACACGTATTAGCTACGCCCCATAGGTGCTATGCGTTTACGTTTACCGTTAGGTATTAGCTTCTATAGTGTTGTAAACGTTTTCGGTATTAGCTTCGATTCACCCAGTGCACTTTTCACCTACATATAATGAAATCCACCTTACGGGTTTACCATTAAGAATTATTAACTAACAGCTAATTACGCTTTTCCAAACAAATGAGAAGACCCGATGATACACATACGTTCTTCGGATAGTGGGAGAAGTTATTAGTCTGCTGTGTAGTAGCTGGATAGGTTTAGCTATCTATGCGCCTTTTAGAACGTTTAAGCTAATACTGTGTTGTAAACGTTACGGTTTTCGTTTACAACACTATAGTAGCTAATACTGTTAGGTAAACGTAAACTAACTACGTTCAAGCGAAAACAAACAGTAAACGTTTAGAAAACAAACAGTAAACGTTTAGAAAACAAACAGTAAACGTTTAGAAAACAAACCTAACCGGTATTACGCTTAAGCCTTTAAGGTTGGTTTTCGGCGTTTATTTAGAAAACGTGTTGTAAACGTAGGTTGTGACCAGCCAGCTACCTTCCGTTTACAACACGATTAAGCGTTTACGTTTACTGTTAGGCGCTAAAGTTTCCCGGGTAGGGAAAGTGCTAAAGAAAACGCTTAAGCAAGACCTACATGGTCTTCCCTCCGGGTGGCCCTTTAGGTGTATTAAGCTAATACGCTTAAGCATTCGCTGTAGCCTACATGGTGTAGCTGTAGCCTTCATGGTATTATTAAGCAAGACCAACATGGTGTAGCTAATACCTAATGGCTAAAGCGTAATCGCGCCTTCTTGACTGAATGGTAATAGCTTAAGCCGTTAAGGCGCTAAAGTGTCCGTTTCCCTTAAGGTTTTCTTTAGCACCTTAACGGGTTTGGGCGATAGAAAACGCATAGCGCCTTTATTTTCTTTAGTCTTCGCTACAGCGTTTTCTTTAGCTTTTCTTTAGCCGAAACCGTTTACTTAAGGTTAACTTTAGCACCTTTATTTAGGAAAAGCCCCTAAAAGGCCCACCCGGAGGTGCTATGCAAGCCATGTTGGTCTTGCTTAAGCGGTTTAGCTTAACCTAAAAGTAAGCTAATACCATTCCCTTTACGGTCAACTCCCGATTCCCTTTACGGTAAACGCTTACCCGTTAGGTTTTGTAAACGAGCTAAAGAAAACGTTTACAACTCAACTTTAGCTCCATAAGTCAACGTATTAGCATAGCTCCTATTGGCGCTATGCTAATACCTAACGCGCTATGCGTAAACGTAAACGCTTGAACCTAAAAGGCTTTTTAGGAAGAGGAAGGGCAATGATAACGAATCTGACAGTAGGAGATGAATAAATGAGATGATATCAGATGAGAGAGCTTTCTCTCTCTCGCCTAAAACAGTTGTTTTCTCGTTGAAATAACTACTGTAAAAGCCACTTCGCCGCGTAAACGTTTACCTAATCGTAGAAGCTAATACCTATTGGCTACAGCTAATACCTATTGGGCCGAAGGCTTAAGCAAGACCATGTTGGTCTTCTTTAGCGCAAGACCAACATGGTGTAGCTTCTTTACTACATGGTCTTGTTTTACGCGGTTTTGCTAATACCTATTGGCTACAGCTAATACCTATTGGGCCGAAGGCTTAAGCAAGACCATGTTGGTCTTCTTTAGCGCAAGACAAGACCTTAATGGTCAAGCTTCTTTACTACATGGTGTAGCTTCTTTACTACATGGTCTTGTTTTACGCTAAAGTTTTGCTAATACCTAACGTAGAAGCTAATACCGATAGGAGCGAGAGTAGACTGAGTTGTAAACGTCAACGGTAAACGGTTTTGCGTTTAAGCTAATACGTTTACAACACTATAGCAGCGAAACCCGTAAAGGTCCGGTAGGATTAAGCTAATACCGTTTACGTTTACTTAAGGTAAACTCTCCTTTACGGTAAACGCAAAACCGAAAACGTTTACTGTTAGGCGAGTTTCCCGGGTGCTAAAGAAAACCTATTGGGCCGGAGGGAAGACCATTAAGGTCTTGCTTAAGCTAATACCAAAACCTAAACGCGAAAACTTTCGCTTAAGTAATGGTGTAGCTGTAGCAAGACCAACATGGTTAAGCTTTAGCCTTTAAGGTGTAGCGTTTACCGTTACGGTATAGGTATTAGCTACACCTTAAAGGCGCTAAAGAGACCATGTAGGGCTACAGCTACACCAACATGGTCCCGGAGGGAAGACCATGTAGGGAATGCTTAAGCGTTTACCTATACCGTTACGGGTAAGCTAATACCAGGCTACAGCGAAAACGCTACACCTAACCCGACGAAGGCTTAAGCGAGCGATTAAGTCAAGAAGCTTGACCATGAAGGCTACAGCTACACCATGTAGGTCTTGTCTTGTCTTGTTTTGTCAACTTTAGCCCAAACCCTACCCGGGACACTTTAGCTTAAGGTTTTACGCTAAAGAAAACCTAAAAGGCCCCCGGAGGGAAGACCATTAAGGTCTTGCTTAAGCTACACCAACATGGTCCCGGAGGGAAGACCATTACCCGATTTGACCTGAATGGTCTTGTCTTGGAATGCGCTAAAGAAAACTTTAGCGCCTTCGCTACAGTTTGAAATTTGATCATCCCGGGAAATTCAGTCCATTTTCATTGGCAGGGGACCCTGCCAAATGAATGAGTTCCGATTTGGACCTTTTCAGTACCTTCTTCAGTCCTTCGTAAGTTAGAAGCTAAAGTCGAAAACAACACGTAAACGCGGAGCACCTTGCAGTTCGCTCGCTGCTAACTTCAGTCCAAATGACCGAGCCGAAAACAACACGTATTAGCTTCGATTCACCCAAGTTTCGCTTAGCTCCTAACTTGTTTCGCTTAGCTCCTAACTTGTTTCGCTGCAACGCTTCGACGCTTGTTGAGCTGCGGGTTCGTTCCTCGGCGGTATTAGCTTCGATTCACCCGCAGAAAGGCTTAGCTTCTAACAAGTTTCGCTTAGCTCCGATTCACCCGCAGTTAAGCTTAGCTTCGCCCCATAAGTCCTTCGTAAGGTGTGGGCAGTTCCCCTCCGTAATCTCTCCACCCGCCGCCAGCAGCCAACGATGTTGAATCGCTGTTCCCCTGGCTGGGCTTTCTTTCTCCTCAACATAGCGTATACGGTTTCATCTGAAGACGAATACGGTCCGAACAACGGCAAAGGCGAATCAACCCCGGAAAGCTCTTTTCCGTTAGGGTTAAAGCTCTCTATCTCTATCTAACTTTTTCTTAAAGCTCTTAAGCTCTTAATTGAGAGAAAGAAACTTTTCACTCTTAACGACGGGAAATTTATGAAAGAAAAAGTCCATTGTTGGGTAACAATAAGTAAGAGCCGTAGCTATGAGTTTTCCGTTTAATGAGAGGTATGGGTCTGTTGATGGCTGCGCCCCTCTGCCGTGTCCCTGTTGGTTGGTGAAACTACTCTTGGTCGAATATCCCGCCGGTTCACCTCGGTTCACCCGTAGATAATCTGGGTGTAATAGTACAAAATTTCCAATTAATTCACAGATCCCGACATTTACTCAATTGGATACCAAGCTATCAATTTTTGATAGGGGTCCAAACCGGCGGGCGGATGTAGGAGGCATAATATATCGAGCCTCTATAGGTAGGGTCCCAATAGTATGTCTAAGCGCTCTTCCAGGAGCATGCTATCGGGGGGTCTAATCCCAGTAAGAGCATCAAGCCAGGACACAGATGTCGTTCGAACAGAACAAACAGATGGGTGAAACCCAACAAGTTCCCCGAAATCCGAGCCCATTCCTGGACTGCGGCTTCGTGGACCATGGGAAGCTTGTCCATTATAGAGGTGACTAGATTGTCGATGGATGCGTTAAGGAGCTAGCTGTGACACCAATTCATAGCAGTCGCCGCTTCGCGCCTTGCATGTATCTAGCAGGTTTTCTAAATAAATAAATCCTGGTTGAATGAAAACAGGACGGACGGCGGCAATCTTCAGAAGGCTTAGGCGATGCATAAACTGCCTTCGTTCCTATCTCAGAACTACTCGCGCCATTCAGTATGCCATTTCAGTAAAGAGCAGAATAAAGCAATCAAAACATAACCAATCCAGTCACGGCCGGGGCTACGGCGTTGTTCCCATCTTTCTAACCAGTCGGCTCTCCAATCAGTGAAACTCCATTGACCAGGGGGCCGTAGCCAATGCCACCAGAAAGTTTCAGGCCAAGCTTCCCCATTATTTCCGAGATTTGGGGACAAGCTATCATACCCGAGGGGAAGGGGATTGCGACGATGGCCGAGCTCGAACAAGCGGTTGTCTGTTTTATTCTCTTCCGGGATTACACTCTATAAGAGTATCCTCGTAACGTCGTTAACCGTTCGTTAAGACTTTTTCTATTTTTTCAAAAAGAAACGTGATAGTAGAATAAAGAAAAAACACTGCTGGAGCCATTTATCCAGTAATAACGTGTGGTGCCTCCACTGGTTAACATCCAATCCACCCTAGAAGTAAGCGATCAGGCAAAGGACAGCAGAACATTCTTTAGTAAATTGGTCAAAAACTTAAACTCCGTACTGCAGAAATGTTAAGGAAAGGTGGGGCCAGTGATGACACAAAGACTGGTCCTGTAGCGGCTACTCCTCCTAATTTGTTGGGGATACTTCACAGAACAGCATGAATTGATAAGGGATACCATTCTAGTACAATATGAGCCGGAATGAACATCGGATTCGCTGGCATATAATTGTCAGGGTGTCCTAAGACATTAGGTGCATAGAAGAGCCAGATGGAAAAAAAGATGGCAAATGCTACCCGACCTACTAAATCTTTAGCGTAGAAATAGGGATAAAAGGCGAGTTTATCCACATAAGAATTTATGCCCAATGGATTATTGAATCCGTATTAATACAACGCAGCCGAATGGATAAGACTAACGCCTGCAATTGCGAAAGGGAATAAGTAATAAAGACTGGAGAAACGATTTAAAGTGGCATTGTCTACGGAAAAACCACCCCAAAGCCAAGTTACTATGGTGTTTCCAACTTTAGGTACGGCACTTGCTGGGCTGGTAATTACTATAGCTCCCCGAAAGCTCATTTAACCCCAAGGAAGTACATAGCCTATGAAAACAGTAACAATCGTTGGTAAAAGGATGACCACTCCGATACACCGAAGGAATTCTCTAGGACTGGTATAGCTTCCATAATACGGACCGCGGAAAATATAAATATGAACTGCAGTGAAGAACATACTGGCCCCATTGGCATACAGATAACGAAGCAACCAGCCTCCCTTCACATCTCTCATAATGTGTTCAACGCTGTTGAAAGCCAAATTGACATGAGGTGTATAATGCATAGCCAAAAAGACGCCAGTAAGAATCTAAATGACTAAACGAGGACCGGCTAACGAACCAAACCCCCACCGATAACTTAGATTGCTCAGAATTAGATGATCTATCAAATGCTGGTTGAGTATAGAAAAAAAAGGCTGTTTAAGAACTGAGAGTCGCCTGGCCATGATAGTAGTAATCGTTTTCGGGTTCTGTCTTTCGCGTGCGGCCCTTCGTTATGTTAACCCGTTGCTCGTGTCGTGGCCAGATGGTACTTAATCCAATTATGGTGTTGATTTCTACTTGTTGTGTCACTCCACCAGTCAGTCCACTCTTGTTGGTTGGGCTTTCGCCTCGTTCACACACGACTTAGCACACGGCGAGTCTTCTTCTTCGTCTAGCGGGTTTCCTTACTTACTTCTCTTGGGCTTCCCCCTGTCGTCGTCCTCCGCAAGATTAATTACTTCAGTAATCTCCTAGTCCACGGCGGCAGCTTTCTATGTATGCTGCCTCCTCTGCCTCGCCGCCGCGTGTTTACATCCCGACACCCAAGTCCAAGTCCAAGTCCAAGTCGCCAAGCCATCGATGCCGGACAATGAATGAACCGGGTGGGGCGTGAGCCGGGTGCTGGCGCCGATCCAATTCATGCTACAGGCATACTGGGATGGAGGAACGCCACGACGACAAAGTGTCTGTCCGCAAATCAGCCACTATCGCCATGGAAACTTTTTTTGTTGGCGGGGAAGCCGCCCGGCACCCAGAAGAAAGGCGCCAAAAGCGTGAAGCGACTTGGGAGAAGTTTCCTCCCGACCGAATATCATATGAGACAACTGGAGTTTAGGGCAGGCTAGGCTACTTTTTCTTGTAGTCAATCCGCGTGCGTGGGTTTTCCGGACAATGCTTAGCTTTCGGAAAGCAGAATAAAGATACCTGCTCCTGTGAGCCAGCCATGGAGAATATACGCGAAATGAAACTTGCTTGCGCTCCCCGCCTATACAGTGATGGGAAATAGGTCACTCTTCTCTTGTAGTCAGACTATTAGCCGCGGCGAACAAAACAACTCCGGATTGATTGGATTCTCCTAGGCTAGGCATAAGCCCTAGACACACAGCAGTGCAGTAGACATTCTAGACTTCCCCCAAGTGGATGGCTATCTTTACTTGCTGAGCAAGATCGTAGCGTAACCCTCCTTCGTGGTTACGGGGTTAGACCTCACCATAAGTCCTATAATAACAAACCCAAAGTCGCGGTTTACACTTCCATAGTAAACTCGTCCAACCGTTTACCGTTTACCTTTATTTCGCATACGTTTTCGCTAATACGTTTACTAAAGTAAACTAACGCACCACCCAGGCAGCACGGTTGCCCGGCAGCGTAAATAGAATCTCCAGCAGAAGTCATCACGAACGAGCCACATGCGGGGAAACTTGCACGTGTGGTTCTGACCAGAGAAGGGGCGCTGCCCCATCGGGTTCTAATAACCATCGCACCGGTCGCCGCTGGCGCACCCATAGCGTTTGCTAATCTACTATATAATAATGGTATGAAAGACAATTCGACATATTTTCGCGAGATATTGCCACTATTAAGTACGGCCAGTACTCTTGTTACGTGCTTAGAGTATTTCAAACGGGAGAGGTTGAATGCTTTTGAATCTATTGTATTAATTTTACCTTCCACTCGCAGTATGCTTTTCACGGTCTTGGCCTGTGATTCAATTGCCATGTATTTAGCTATCGAGCCTTAAAGTTCATGCTTTCATGTGATCGCAGCCTTGAAGAGAGACTCTGAATTTTCCACGGAAGCCGGCCTAAAATATTCCATTTCAGGTGCATTCTCCTCTGGAATATTATTGTTCGGGTACGACTGGCCAACCACCGATATATGAATATACATCTCTTCATCGGACACACCTCACCTCGCCGTCTGTCCGCGAGCGAGGTAGCTTGTCGCTATGCCTTAATCTCCTATGTGTGGCATCTCAAACAAACAAACCCTGGTTGGGATAGCGAGTCTCCCGGTCTCATTCCATGGCGGAAAGAGCCAGCCCTAGGCGTGAAGTTAAGATTAGAAAAAGTAGAGCGAAATAAATATACTTGGAGGAGGGTCCTGAAGGCGGCGTAACCTAGAAGGGCAACGGAAGGGTGCAAAGAAGCCCAATACTTCAACTAGAGGAGCGACTTTCGTTGGTTCACTAAACCCCAACCCAGCGCTACATGTTCTCCCGGATCCAAAACCGGACGGATCCCTCAAGTGCCCTTGTCCCGGCTTCTCCCAGGATAGGCGTTATCGAAGACAAGCCAGGAATGGCCGAAATAGGTGGACACCCACTTTACCGGTTAGAGAGGCCCTCTTTAAGACATTCATCGAAATGTTCACAGGGGCTAGGAACACTCGTAGGCACTTCCTACACCACTTACGGATCGCTCCAGGCAGGGCTCCTCGACCAACTCTATCAAACGACTCAGGCCTTCGTTCGGATGAACCCGATCACGTAACCACCTTTACCGAATGGCCGATTTGCTGTTTACTGCTTTAGCGAGCGATCCGAGGATCAATCACACCCAGCCCCCAGCTGCCACTGTAAGCCAAACACTGGACGGAGTCTCAGCCAACCAACAAAATGGGTGGACCCCGTCTCTAATAGAGACGTAGAATAACCAAGCCAATAACGGGTTTGGTCTAACTAAGTCCCGGCAAGGCCAACCCGCGCGTTCCGTCGAAAGTTAGAAAAAGTCGAGTTTTCCGCCACTCCTTTAACGGACCGCAAGCAAGCCATTTGTCTTTTCGAAATGGGTGGGGATCTCGTAATGGGATAGATTCAAGAGTGTCCGTGCAAGCCGTATGCAGCAGTGGAAGTCGCACGTACGGTTACGAGGGGGGTCGCGTCTATACGTGGAGTATGGATGGAAGCTTCTGTCGCCCTATTCGTTCTATGATCTATGGGTCTACTGGAATCACTAACTTCGAAGAATCGGCCAAGACTTTCACTGGATATGAACTCACAAAGCTTGGTGCTCAATCTAGCGGTATCTTTATGGGGATCTCATTCATTGCTGTAGGTTTCTTATTCAAGATCACTGCAGTTTCTTTTCGAGCGGCCGTAAGACGGCCTATGGATACCGGCAGATTGCGGCCAATCTCAGTACTACCGTAAGCCTTATGCTGGAGCGTGGAACCTATCACTACCTCGTAAGAGCGTGAGACCATAGCATGTTACAAAAGCGCGGTTAGAGGCTAGGAGGTGAAGGGCACCGCGCGAACTCTATAGTGTCAATGAGATAAGCCCGCCTATGGCGAATCGAAGTTCCAGTCAACTGGCCACCCGCCTACCGTGTGTGTCACAAGCAGCACGGCGAACACACGCTGGTATGCTTCCTGCCTAAGCAGCGACAAGGTCTAGATTGGAGGAGCTGGAAACAGCTGCATGAAGGCCGATTATTCAACCCAACCAACCAACCAACCAACCAACTTGGTTGGATACAATGAACGAAACGAGATCCCGAGACACCAAACCCATAGGCTGTATCGGCGAGATCCAACGGCGGTGAGCCGGCTGGAATTCATAGGACCTTTAGTACCTACTCAGCATTCCGTGCCACTTCGGCCTTTGTCTCACGGAATCAATCAGGCAAGAAGAGAACTCGAGAACCAACCGGGTAACGGGTTCATCCGGCACGGCAAGCGCCGGTTCGGGATAGGGGCAGGCAAACAAAGGGGAGCGGAGCACGCGGGTTGGAGACCCCGAAGGAAGGAAGCCTTTGGCTAAAACTGAACAAATTTCTTCTGGAAACCAACCAACCGGATGGGAGGGTAGTACACCATCCTCACCTGCAGAGAAAACGCTGCGCGCATAGGTTTAGCTATCTATGCGCCTCAACTCGATACTGGCAACAACGAAAAGGGGAAGGGGTCTATCTAAGAACTGCTTCTACCGTCCAAAATCCACTGAAATCGTTCCCGCGGTGACTAGGTGTATCCGACAGCGTGTGGAATGGCCGAAAGCTAAGGCGGCGGACCTTGGGTATATCTAATCCAAGTGTTGTAGGGTTAGAGAGCCGTATGATGGGCGACTATCGCGTACGGTTCGGGGAGCACCGTAGTAGGCCATTCGAGAATTCTCTGAACTCTTCGCTGGGTGAACAGCGAGTGAACGACGGCTTTGCTGCATGGCTCGGTCAATGATTTACTTTCGACCCTATATGTGTGGGCACCTGATGTATACGAGGGTTTACCTACTCTGGTTACAGCATTTTTTCCCATTGCACCTAAAATCTCTATTCCTGCCAATATGTTACGTGTTTTTTTCTACAGTTTTCACGATCTAACATGGTAACAACTCTTCTTTTTCCGCAGCATCGCTTTCATGATCCCAGGAGCACTGGCCGCTATGGCCTAAAAAGAAGTAAAAAGACTTTCAGCTTATAGTTCTATTGGACATGTAGGTTATCTCTCAATTGGGTTTTCACGTGGAACCATAGAAGGAATTTAATCACTACTAATTGGTATCTCTATTTATATATCAATGACCCTTAATGCATTTGCTACAGTTTCAGCATTACGTTAACCCTGTGTCAAATATATAACGGATTCAGGCGCTTTAGCCAAAACTAATCCTATTTCAGCTATTACCCTGTCTGTTACTATGTCTTCATACGCTGGAATACCCCCGTTAGCCGGCTTTCGTAGCAAATTTTATTTGTTCTTCGCCGCCCTGAGCTGTGGGGCTTACTTATTAGCTTTCATAGGGATAGTTACTAGCGTCATCAGTCGTTGGGCGGCCGGAAGGGGTTGCCTAGAGTTGGTGTGGGAGGCCAGGCCTTGGTCGGGGTCGTGCACCGGACGCGTAGCTTACCAAAACGTCGCAGGACAGATGGAGAGAACGCATCTACGAAAGGGCAAGTGAGGGGGTACCGCTAGGCAGAAACCTACCCAAGATCCTTGTACGAGTCCGCCGCTATCACTACACGAGATGAACCTAAGTTGCCGTAAATCAAAGTACCCCTCATCAGTGTGGTAGGACTCCCAGTTACAGCGCGCGGTTGCCGAAGTGCCCCCTTACGGTGATCGGAACAACGCAAGCCGGACAAAGACGGACGGAGCAGATTACCCATATCACTGGGGACAGGGAACAAATCGGCATCTCGATACGATAATACAGCCCTTAGGGAATAACGGCGAAGTCCATCCCATCCGAAAAGCACGTGACGAAGTGCCATGCCAAGAGATTAGCGAAGCGCAGATGTTTCCCGACAGTCCGGCACGGCTGGTCTTCGGAAGAAGGGGCGGGGCATTTAAGGCATTGCTATAGAGAGGTAGATAGATAGAGAGACATCCATCTATCTATACGTATCTGTTTCTTTCTCTATCAATCGTATAGAAATGTGCCTTTCTCGATATTTATTTACTGTGTGTGCTCTTCTCTTATCGGGGTGATGGACGGCAGAAGGTCCATAGTACCCGCCTCCTTCCTTCCCTCTTGTCTCGAAGGAGCGAAGCAGAGGACTGACTCTGCGGGCGGGGGTTTGGGGGAAAGAAAGCTGCACCAGAGCAGTGATCCGGGAAGGGGCCTAAATAGCTTAAAGCCTTGGTGAGTTATACCTTACGTATTCATTCTGCTTAACCCCCCGCATGTCCATTGGATGCGTTTGACAGAGTTCAGACAGAGATTCGATCCTTGTGAATCGAATCTTTGTTGTCAAACAGGGGAAAGAAGGAGATCAAAAAACAGGGAGGATAGATGGGCCAACAGTATCCCAGTATCCCCCTATCCCTCCGCGTATTAAGAAGAAGGAGACATTAGACCCGCCGGATGGGAGAGACAAACGAGAGAATGAGGTACCAATCCTCAACTCGCTGAGAAAGCGCAGCGAGCGCTTGGCACTTTATTCTCCGCTCTAAGTTCGTCAAGCCTACGAAGTTCTCTGAACCGTTACGATTCAGAACTTACGCCGTTCGAAGAAGTTGAGTGGGTGAGCCGTATGATGGGCGACTGTCTCTCGCGGTTCTGGGGGTTCATCCGGGTGTCCGCACCAGGTTAACTCTATTTTATTACATACGCCTAGTGAAAATAATGTATTTCGATACGCCGCCTAGATGGATTCTATCTAACCCAATGGATCCCGAAAAGTTGTTGCTGCCAGCCATTAGTTCCTCGCCGATTAGTTTCCTCTTTTTCTATCTTTCCCCGCTTTTCCTAGTGAGTAAAGAAATGGCACGTTGTCTATGTTGTATTTGAGTGGTCTCATTGAATCTCTTCGAGGTGGGGGTATGTATGCCCCCCACCCACCATAGGCTCTACGTGATATGAGTTCTTCCGCCGAACGAAGGCCCGCCACATATTATTAATGAATCTGTTCCGGCTGTTCTTTTCTTGCTGCTTTAGTTTCACACACAATCCGCGTTCAATCAATGAAAGCAGCTTTTCCGAAAACTGAACGTAAACGCTACGCCCCAGCCGCCCCGACCGGGTTAAGTTTTCCGTTTACTGTTTGTTTTCTAAACGTTTACTGTATTAGCTTTTACGTTTAGAAAGCTATGAATGAATACGAGATCGTAAATTGAAATGCTACGTTTACAACACGTAAACTAACGCACGAGCTATGCTAATACCGGGTTTTCGAAAACCTAACCGGTAAACTACGTTTAAGCGAAAACTAACGTAAACGTTCACCCGGTCAACGTTTAAGCTAATACCGTAAAGGAGCGATAGTTTACGTTTACTTTAGGTATTAGCATAGCTCTAATACCGTAACGGGAAACTTTCTAGCCTTTAAGGGTATTAGCTAATACTAACAGTAAACGTAAACGTTTAAGCGAAAACCTACCGGTCCATAGGTATTAGCTTAAACGTTAGGTCCGGTAGGATTAAGCTAATACCGGTCAACGGGCTAAAGACAACTTTCGCTTAAGTAATGGTGTCGCTGTAGCAAGACCATAATGGTCTTCCCTTCGGGTGGCCCTTTACGGTCACCGAAAACCTATCGAGCTAAAGAAAACCTATACGGTAGGCTAAAGACAACTTTCGCTACAGCGTAATAGCTTAACTTTTAGGTGCTTTTCAGGCGCTAAAGTGTCCTAAAGGCTACAGCGTGTCCGAAACCGTTTCCCGTCACACTTTAGCGCCTTTAGGACACTAAAGCACCTTAAGGGAAACGGAAACGGTTTCGGCTAAAGAAAACAAAACCTAAACGGGAAACGCTGTAGCAAGACCATAATGGTCTTCCCTTCGGGCCTTTAGGTAAACGGTTTTCTTTCATTCCCTAAACGTAGAAGCTAATACCTAACGGTAGGGCTAATACCTATTGGTATAGGTCAACTAAGCAAAACAAGACCATGTAGGCTACAGCGAAGACCATGTTGGGAATGCGCTAAAGAAGACCATGAAGTAAAGGCTTAAGCTACACCTACATGGTTAAGCTACAGCTACACCATGTAGGGAATGCTTAAGCTACACCATGTTGGTTAAGCTACAGCTACACCATGTAGGCGCTAAAGAGACCATGTAGTAAAGAAGGGTTGCTACAGCTACACCAACAAGGTCTTGAGCGCTGCTAGCCAACATGGTCTTGGAATGCCTGCCCCTTCGGGCCTGGTATTAGCTTAAGCCTACATGTAAGCGTAATAGCTTAAACGATTAGGAGCTAAGCTAATACCCTAAAGTAAACGTAAACGCGCTAAAGTTTTCTAAACGCACGTTTACGGGTAAACTTTAGCCCCTTTCACGGGTTTCGACATTTTCTGAGAAAGAAGAGTACCATAACTATTCCCAAACTTTCTAATTTAGACTCGAATACCCGCGCTTTCTCTTTGGAAGCGTGTTCTTTGGCGTGGGAGATGCTGGAAATTTATTCCCCACGCACCGCTGTTAGTTAATAATTCTTAATGGTAAACCCGTAAGGTGGATTTCATTATATGTAGGTAGCTGCTTAGGCCACCCGCCTAAGGCCTAAGCGCTTCAAACTTGTCTTTTTTGTTTTTTCTCTACAGCTAAACCGCGATAAGCACGAGAAAATAGACAAAAGGAGCGGCTTAGCAGCTAAACTGCGGAGCGGAGCGTTGCTAAACTGCGGATCCGCGGAGCTAAGCTAAACTGCTCCGCGAAGCGTTTACGTTAGTCAACGTGCTCCGCGTTTACGTGTTGTTTTCGTTTAAGCGTTATACGTTAGTCAACGTAGAAGCGTTTACGCTTTAGCCTTTAGGTAAACGCTTAATCGTTTACTTAACGTAGAAGCTGCTATAGTGTTGTAAACGTAGATAGAGCTAATACGTTCAGTAAACGTTTACGCTAATACGTTTACTTAATGGTATTAGCTTAAACGTGCTAATACCGGGTGAACGATTAAGCGTATACGTTTACAACTCAGTTTTCTTTAGCTCCTATTGGTGCTATGCTAATACCGGTTAGGGAATCGGCTAAAGTCGGTAACGGAGCGATTAAGCTTGCATAGCACCTAAAGTAAACGTTTTCGGTTAGAAAACTAAAGTAAACGTAGATAGAAAACCTATACCTAACAGTAAACGCTTCTACGTTAGGTATAGGTTAGTTTACGTTTACCTAACAGTAAACGCTTAATCGTGTTGTTTTCGTTTTCGTTTAAGCTAATACCGGTAACCGGTTTTCGGGTTAGTTGACCGGTTAGGTATTAGCTTAAACTACGAACGTTTACGTTTACCGTTCCCTTCGGGCCTAATCGATTAAGCGTTTACGTTTACAACACGTAAACTTTAGCTCCTATTGGACCTATTGGATTAAGCTAATACCTATACCGTTACGGTTTTCTAAGCGCTAACCCGATTAGGAGCGATAGTTTACCGTTTAGGTATTAGGTTTCGGAACCTTTTAGGTAATAGCAAAGCGCAAACCTAATACCTAACGGTATTAGCTTAAGCAAGACCTTAATGGTCTTCCCTCCGGCCCTTTAAGTTAAGCGTTTTCTTTAGCGCAAAACCAATAGGTGGGAAACCGGTCCTTTAGGCTACAGCGTTTCCCGTTACGGCATTTTCTTTAGAAACCGAAACCGTTTCCGTTTCCCAATAGGTTTTCTTTAGCACCAATAGGAAACTAAAGCACCAATAGGACACTAAAGCTTAGGAAAAGCCCCTTAAAGTTAAGGTGCTATGCCAGCGATGTTGGTCTTGTTTTGTTTTCTAACGCGCAAAACCAATAGGTGCGTAGCGTTTCTTAGGGAAACGGCTAAAGAAAACAAAACCTAAACGGGCTAATACCTATTGGGGCGAAGCTACACCATGTAGTCAAGAAGCAAAACCATTCAGTCAAGAAGCTTGACCATGAAGGCTTAAGCAAAACCATGTAGTAAAGAAGGACCATGTTGGTCTTGTCTTGTCTTGTCTTGTCTTGCTACAGCTCGCTTAACTTTTAGGCTACAGCGTTTTCTTTACTTTCTCTTCGCTTAAGCCTAATCGGGCCTTATGGAGCGATAGTTTACCGATAGGTAAACGATAGAAAACTAACAGTGAACGTAAACGTAGATAGAAAACCTATACCTAACAGTAAACGCTTCTACGTTAGGTATAGGTATTAGCTTAATCGTTTACTATTAGCTTAATCGTTTACTATTAGCTTAATCCTTTAGGACCCGAAGGGTTAAGCTAATACCTATACCGTAACGGTATTAGCTACACCTAAAGTAAAGGAGCTAAAGAGCCATTCAGTCAAGAAGGGAAGCTATTACCAGTTTTCTTGAGAAGCGATTCAGTCAAGAAGCTACACCATTCTGGTCTTGTCTTGTCTTGCTTAAGCTAATACCGGTTAGGCGCTAAAGAAGACCAACATGGTCTTGTTTTACGCGCTTAGTTTTCGCTTAATCCTACCGGACCTTTAGGCGCCGTTTCCCACCTTATGGTAGGGAAAGCTTTTAGTTTTCGCTTAAGCAAGACCATAATGGTCTTCCCTCCGGGGCCTTTAGGTGTATTAAGCTAATACGCTTAAGCATTCGCTGTAGCCTACATGGTGTAGCTGTAGCCTTCATGGTATTATTAAGCAAGACCAACATGGTGTAGCTAATACCTATTGGCTAAAGCGTAATCGCGCCTTCTTGACTGAATGGTAATAGCTTAAGCCGTTAAGGCGCTAAAGTGTCCGTTTCCCTTAAGGTTTTCTTTAGCACCTTAACGGGTTTGGGCGATAGAAAACGCATAGCGCCTTTATTTTCTTTAGTCTTCGCTACAGCGTTTTCTTTAGCTTTTCTTTAGCCGAAACCGTTTACTTAAGGTAAACTTTAGCACCTTTATTTAGGAAAAGCCCCTAAAAGGCCCACCCGGAGGTGCTATGCAAGCCATGTTGGTCTTGCTTAAGCGGTTTAGCTTAACCTAAAAGTAAGCTAATACCATTCCCTTTACGGTCAACTCCCGATTCCCTTTACGGTAAACGCTTACCCGTTAGGTTTTGTAAACGAGCTAAAGAAAACGTTTACAACTCAACTTTAGCTCCATAAGTCAACGTATTAGCATAGCTCCTATTGGCGCTATGCTAATACCTAACGCGCTATGCGTAAACGTAAACGCTTGAACCTAAAAGGCTTTTTAGGAAGAGGAAGGGCAATGATAACGAATCTGACAGTAGGAGATGAATAAATGAGATGATATCAGATGAGAGAGCTTTCTCTCTCTCGCCTAAAACAGTTGTTTTCTCGTTGAAATAACTACTGTAAAAGCCACTTCGCCGCGTAAACGTTTACCTAATCGTAGAAGCTAATACCTATTGGCTACAGCTAATACCTATTGGGCCGAAGGCTTAAGCAAGACCATGTTGGTCTTCTTTAGCGCAAGACCAACATGGTGTAGCTTCTTTACTACATGGTCTTGTTTTACGCGGTTTTGCTAATACCTATTGGCTACAGCTAATACCTATTGGGCCGAAGGCTTAAGCAAGACCATGTTGGTCTTCTTTAGCGCAAGACAAGACCTTAATGGTCAAGCTTCTTTACTACATGGTGTAGCTTCTTTACTACATGGTCTTGTTTTACGCTAAAGTTTTGCTAATACCTAACGTAGAAGCTAATACCGATAGGAGCGAGAGTAGACTGAGTTGTAAACGTCAACGGTAAACGGTTTTGCGTTTAAGCTAATACGTTTACAACACTATAGCAGCGAAACCCGTAAAGGTCCGGTAGGATTAAGCTAATACCGTTTACGTTTACTTAAGGTAAACTCTCCTTTACGGTAAACGCAAAACCGAAAACGTTTACTGTTAGGCGAGTTTCCCGGGTGCTAAAGAAAACCTATTGGGCCGGAGGGAAGACCATTAAGGTCTTGCTTAAGCTAATACCAAAACCTAAACGCGAAAACTTTCGCTTAAGTAATGGTGTAGCTGTAGCAAGACCAACATGGTTAAGCTTTAGCCTTTAAGGTGTAGCGTTTACCGTTACGGTATAGGTATTAGCTACACCTTAAAGGCGCTAAAGAGACCATGTAGGGCTACAGCTACACCAACATGGTCCCGGAGGGAAGACCATGTAGGGAATGCTTAAGCGTTTACCTATACCGTTACGGGTAAGCTAATACCAGGCTACAGCGAAAACGCTACACCTAACCCGACGAAGGCTTAAGCGAGCGATTAAGTCAAGAAGCTTGACCATGAAGGCTACAGCTACACCATGTAGGTCTTGTCTTGTCTTGTTTTGTCAACTTTAGCCCAAACCCTACCCGGGACACTTTAGCTTAAGGTTTTACGCTAAAGAAAACCTAAAAGGCCCCCGGAGGGAAGACCATTAAGGTCTTGCTTAAGCTACACCAACATGGTCCCGGAGGGAAGACCATTACCCGATTTGACCTGAATGGTCTTGTCTTGGAATGCGCTAAAGAAAACTTTAGCGCCTTCGCTACAGTTTGAAATTTGATCATCCCGGGAAATTCAGTCCATTTTCATTGGCAGGGGGAACTGCCAAATGAATGAGTTCCGATTTGGACCTTTTCAGTACCTTCTTCAGTCCTTCGTAAGTTAGAAGCTAAAGTCGAAAACAACACGTAAACGCGGAGCACCTTGCAGTTCGCTCGCTGCTAACTTCAGTCCAAATGACCGAGCCGAAAACAACACGTATTAGCTTCGATTCACCCAAGTTTCGCTTAGCTCCTAACTTGTTTCGCTTAGCTCCTAACTTGTTTCGCTGCAACGCTTCGACGCTTGTTGAGCTGCGGGTTCGTTCCTCGGCGGTATTAGCTTCGATTCACCCGCAGAAAGGCTTAGCTTCTACCAAGTTTCGCTTAGCTCCGATTCACCCGCAGTTAAGCTTAGCTTCGCCCCATAAGTCCTTCGTAAGGTGTGGGCAGTTCCCCTCCGTAATCTCTCCACCCGCCGCCAGCAGCCAACGATGTTGAATCGCTGTTCCCCTGGCTGGGCTTTCTTTCTCCTCAACATAGCGTATACGGTTTCATCTGAAGACGAATACGGTCCGAACAACGGCAAAGGCGAATCAACCCCGGAAAGCTCTTTTCCGTTACGGGTTAAAGCTCTCTATCTCTATCTAACTTTTTCTTAAAGCTCTTAAGCTCTTAATTGAGAGAAAGAAACTTTTCACTCTTAACGACGCCTAAGCCTCATTTGTTTAGTTCGTGCTTAAGCTCTTCTAGGAGTCTTGAGCGAAGTTCACTAGCTAGCTAGCTCTTCTAGGAGTATTGAGCGAAGTTCACGTTCTTTCTTGAGCTCTTCTTTGAGAGACTTGCTTGCTTGCTTGCTCCGTTCGGCCTAACTCATATGGGGACTACGGGACGGTAAACTCTTCGCTTCGCGCTTTCCGTTTACAACTCAGTCTACTTTAGCTCCATATGGGAAACTTTCGCGTAAAACAAGACAAGACAAGACCAAGGCTTCGCCCCTTACCAACATGGTCAAATCGGGCCTTTTAGGTGTAGCGTTTACCGTAAAGGCTAAAGCTAATACCTATTGGTTTTACGCGGTTTAGCTTAAGCATTCCCAACATGGTCTTCCCTCCGCTTTATGGTCTTCGCTTAAGCCCTACATGGTCTCTTTAGCGCAAGACAAGACCATGTTGGTCTTCCCTTCTACATGGTCCTCCCTTTTAGGTTTTCTTTAGCGTAAAACACGGTATTAGCTTAAGCCTTCATCGCTCTTACGCGCTTTCCCTTAACGAGCGTTTACGAAAACCTAAAGTAAACGGGCTAAAGAAAACAAGACAAGACCAACACTTCTCAAGAAAACTTCATGAATGGTAATAGCTTGCATAGCACCTCCGCTTTATGGTCTTCTTTAGCGCATTCCCAACATGGTCTTCGCTGTAGATTCGCCTTCACCTTTAGGTGTAGCTTCGCCCCAACATGGTCTTCCCTCCGGCCTTTTAGGTGTAGCGTTTACCGTAAAGGCGCTTAGTCTTCGCTGTTCCAAGACCAACATGGCTTGCATAGCACCTCCGGGCCAACATGGTCTTCCCTTCACCTTAATGGTTTTGGTTTTCTTTAGCGCATTCCCTCCGTTATCCCTTACGGGAATCGAACCCGTTTCTTCGACATGAAAAGACGATGTCCTAACCACTAGACGAAAGGGACTTGGCAGGATTGTGCTTGACTTGGCTTTCTCCTTCCATAACCGAAACCTAGTGTTGAACCAACTCTACACCCAGCCAGATCTTATGGCAGTTGAAGCACTACGGTCTGTAGTACCTCCTCTGCTGTTCCCCGGTTCCCCCTTCCCATTTCCTATATGAGAGACATAGCCCTTACAAGAAAACTCCATATACGAGCCGGAAAGGCCTAGATGACTCTGAAGGCCATGTCTTCAGAGAACGGGAATGCGCTTGTTCGATCCGTGGACAGAGTTATTTATGCCACGCCACGCGCAGAGAAAGATCGTGGACAAAGGACGAAATGCCCAGGCAATAATCGAGGTGACAGGATTCGAACCTATGGCCCTCTGTACCCAAAACAGATGCGCTACCAGACTGCGCTACACCTCGTGGGCGGGCCCCAGTAATGGTTTACGGGTCGGCGTAAGCGTAAGCGATCGATTAGCGCCTGGCTACCTGATCTCTCATCACTCAATCTCAGGGCCGCCTAACTAGAAAGAAAGTCTTATGTCCAGGCAAGTCGGGATTACCAATTACTCAATTCTGCGATGTGGGGTTAGGTGTGTGCCGCTAAAGTTAGTGTCTAACAGCTCTCTATCACCACTAACCCGTTATACCTTTTGGTTGGAGTTCTATTTTCATGTGCTAATCTGTATAGAATGGAGACGATCGGACTTGAACCGATAACTTCATGCTTGCAAAACATGCGTTCTACCGATTGAACTACGCCCCCGTCCTCGTTTCATGTGCAACACGTATCGTATCATATGGGCAAACAAAAAAAACAAGGCTAGCTAATACGTTCAGTAAACGTTTAAGCTAATACTAACAGTATTAGGCGTATTAGCTAATACTAACAGTAAACGTAAAAGCGAAAACGTTTACGTTTACTTAAGGCGCGTAGCGAACGCTACGCGCCTTTAGGTGCTAAAGTTTACCGTATAGGTGCTAAAGAAAATGCCGTGTATTAGCTACGCTCCATAAGGCGCTAAAGTTTGTTAGGGAAACGGAAACGGTTTGTTTGTGCTAAAGTTTCCCGTTACGGTATTAGAGCTATGCTAATACCTTTACGGGAAACGTAAACTATCGCTCCTTTACGGTATTAGCTGCTATAGTGTTGTAAACGTCGTTTACTAACGTTTTCGTTTAAGCTAATACGTGTTGTTTTCGGGCTAATACGCTAGTCAATCAACTATTAAGCTAATACGTTAAGTAAACGTTTACAACACAGTAAACGCATACGTTTAAGCGTTTACGTTAGTCAACGTAGAAGCGAAACAAACAGGTATTATGAAAAACAAGATAGACTACCGGAAAAGGTGAAGAGATACGAGAGCAAACAACCCTAACGGAAAAGAGCCGCGTTGGTTGACCGTTGATTCGCCTTTGCCAGCCTTTCCAACCCGAGCTAATCGCTTGCCAGTTTAGCTTAGCAAAACCTTTAGCGCATTCCCTAACTAACCGGTCAACTTTAGCGCATTCCAAGACAAGACCTTAATGGTCAAATCGGGTAATGGTCTTCCCTCCTTGAAGGGTATTAGCTAAGCGCAAAACCTAATAGGGTATTAGCTAAGCGCTTAGTTTACCTTATGGAGCTAAAGAACGGGAAACATTTTCTTTAGCGCCTTTCTTAGGCTTAAGCTAATACCGGGAATGCGCCGTTCGCTTCGCCCCGGGCTACAGCGTTTTCTTTAGCGTAAAACCTAACCTAAAGAAAACCGGGGTTTGGGGCTAAAGAAAACAAAACCTAAACGTAGAAGCTAATACCTATTGGGGCGAAGCAAAACCATTCAGTCAAGAAGCTACACCATTCAGTCAAGAAGCAAAACCATTCAGTCAAGAAGCAAAACCATTCAGTCAAGAAGGACCATGTAGAAGGTGCTATGCAAGCCATGTTGGTCTTGTCTTGTCTTGTCTTGTCTTGTCTTGCTACAGCTCGCTTAACTTTTAGGCTACAGCGTTTTCTTTAGCGCATTCCCTTTCTTAGGCAAGTTTCCTATTGGTTTTGCGCTAAAGAAAACAAAACAAGACCATGTAGTAAAGAAGGGAAGCCAATAGGTAAACGCTGTTCCAAGACCAACATGGTCTCTTTAGCTTCACCAACATGGCTCTTTAGCTCAAGACCAACATGGTGTAGCTGTAGCTGTAGCCTACATGGTGTAGCTGTAGCATTCCCTACATGGTGTAGCTGTAGCAAAACCAACATGGTGTAGCTGTAGCAAGACAAGACCATGTTGGTCAAGCTTCTTTACTACATGGTTTTGCTGTAGCCTTTACTTCATGGTAATATTAAGCAAAACCAACATGGTAATATTAAGCAAAACCTTAACGGGCTAAAGTTGACCGCTTCGCCCCTGTAGGTATTAGCTACACCTAAAGGCGAGGGAAGACCATTAC
>MU264606.1:0-23650 GCA_020310875.1 Ceratopteris richardii
TATATATAGAGAGAGAGAGAGAGGGAGAGAGATAAAGATACATATTATATATATATATATATATATATATATATATTATATATATAATATATATATATATATATATATATATATATGTGTGTGTGTGTGTGTGTGTGTGTAAATTATTATTATTCAATGTTCATACATAATGCATGATGTATGATACATACTTATCCATTTCCTATCTATTAGAGTCATCCCCAAGGCATCAATGCACATGTGTAAGCGGAAGAAGACTTGTGTACACACACACACACACACACACACACATATATATATATATATATATATATATATATATATATACATGTTTCTATTGTGCGAAATAACTCCTTGTCACTATAATGTCAACGATACTCAAACCTAGTGATTCTTTCTCACACACGAGATAATGAATTTGATATCTAAAGGCAAGGGGGCCAACCATGGTAGTTTGGTATGTCCTCAAACAAAGGTCAAGACAATGTGCGCTGCAAAGGGTCAAGACTCGAGACAATGCTTGGGAACTCGACTTTCTACGATGAGGAATGCAAAAGCATTCACAGTAGCCATCGAACTGATAGAGGTGGTCACTTCATATGTCTACCTAAGAGTTAAATTCACGCGTCTACCTGATCCCTTCAGTATGAGACAGGCAGCCAAATATAGACTCACATAAGGGTATGCCGCCTTGGCCATGTTAGAGAGAATGCCATCGGGCACACTTCCAGGATGCCTATTTGACACACTAGTCACACTAGCCATGATGTATGCAGCGACACTCTGGGTTCAAGGTCTCACGGCTACCCAATGGAGTGAGATCGAGAGGCCACAAGTATGCATGATCTCACGACTATTCCATGGAAAACAATCACTACCACATGATATCGTTAGGGAAGAGTTGGCACCTCCATGGCAGTAGAGGCACTATTCCAAATTATATGTTTCATTCAAAGGATGAGAGAGCTCCCACTAACAGACTCACACGCAGAGCATTTGAGGCGAGGATACAGATATCTGAGTCAAGGTATGAGAGAGCCTTGTATTCTCAGGTAAGGACATGGTTTGATGGCCATGGATTGGATATAGACATGGCCACCACCCTTCCCGTATGACCCTGACTCTCCTCACATACTCCTGTTACATAGTGAGTGGAACATTGTGCTTAGGTAGGATCTCTAAAAGGTCTACACCAGATAGATGTGGTTCACTCCCGGCTTAGGATCCAAATTGGCACACTACCGAGACAGGTTCTTGGACTTTCTCGAAGACGGGTTCATCTAGAGACCACAATACATGGACAAATACATGCCTCATAGCTGGAGGGTAGCAATTGGCCAACTTAGGGTTTTATCACATGGACTGAGATTGAGATGGGTAGAGAAAAAGACACTCCTAGAGAGGAGAGGATTTGTCGATATGTGGGGTAGAGATTGAGGATGAGGAGCATTTTGTATGTAGATATCAGGCGCATATACGAGGACCTATTCACAAGACAACCTACCCTTCCAGAGATCATGGCCTCTAGAGATCAAGATCAGTTCGGGTGAATGTTTACTTGAGATACATGCCATGCTCCAACCCACCTTTGTAGCTCATATTGCAGGGAGACAGACACATCTCAGTCGCTTCTTCGTCCCACAACAAGCACCAAGCCCCCTCCACCCCCTCAAGCGTCCTGTCACACAAAGAGGAGTGACTTTCCAGAAGGCTGAGACCTTGCATGCTAGGAGACGATCCAACGCCCCAAGATATTGGGCATAGAGGCCCCATAGTCATCAGATTGTAGATATAAAGGGCCCATTATAGTCGAGCATTGAGGAGAGACGCACCCTGGTGATGGTTGATCCTAAGCAATCATCCGAGCAACCCTCAACCCACATCCACCTATGTACCATACTATTACACCCACATAAGCAGCAATGGGTGGAGATAGTCAATCACCTAGATGCACTCTCATATTTGTACTACTCTTACATATAGGCTAGCTTAGGGATCGTGTTCCATACACCCCCTCTCATGGTTTTCTCCATACATGCACGCTATGGGACCTCTCATTTACCTTGTATCAGAATAATCTATTTTATTCTTGCTGTAAGCACGCTTGGTTTTTCTGATTGATCAGAGACACAACCTATGTACATTGATTTTGTCCTCATAGGCAGAGTTTGGCCTCTTAATAGATGTTATGCCCAGCATACTTAGACCTATGAGCACAGTTCCAGATAGAGGAGGTCCCTCCAGTTGTGCATGACTATGGGAGACCAGCGACGCTTGGAACGCTTCCTCGCAGCAGCATACGAGAGGCGACGAAGCGGTCACTACACGCCCACACATCAGCCACGGGTGAGTACCCAGCAGACCATTACCCAGTTCTTTCAGCGAGCTGAGCTACATCCGAGAGGCCCCATCTATAGGGCTCACTCTCCACCAGGCAGAAGCACAGAGACTACGGCGCCGGACCACGCATGGGGTGGATATCGTCGACCACGACTATATCAGGAGGATATCGTCACGCATCAGGAAAGCCTATGACCACATGACGGAGCATAGGCGTACCACCAACCCCCTGGGTTTGTCTTCCTTCAAGAGGCACTCAGTCCACCACCGATGTACCACATACTGCACCCACCCTTCACACCATCACCAGTAGCGTAGGGCTGTTTTACTCACATTATGGATCCACCATGTATTAGGTGGCCACTATCTGCAGAGTCAGAGCCACGTCTCCCTAGACTTTGCCAAGTCCTATATTGCTTGTGTAGCGATATACTTTTTTTGTTTCATTTCATCTTCTACACAGGGTTACTACACTTGTACATGGTTTTCTGTCTCATAGGCCAAGTTGGCCTCCAGAAGACGTTAATATGACTCTCTCTCTCTCTCTCTCTCTCTCTCTCTCTCTCTTCTCCATCTTCGTCTCTCTTCTCTCTCTCTCTCTTCTCTCTCTCTCTCTCTTCTCTCTCTCTCTCTCTCTCTCTCTCTCTCTCTCTCTCTCTCTCTCTCTCTCTCTCTCTCTCTCTCCTCTCTCTCTCTCTCTCTCTCTCTCTCTCTCTCTCTCCTCTCTCTCATCTCCTCTCTCTCTCTGACTGACGCATCTGACTGACGCATCTGACGCGCTGAGACATCTGACACTGGTCTGACGCTGCTGGGTCTGGCGCTGGTCTGACGCTGCTGGTCTGACGCGTTGGTCTGACAATTCTGACGCGCTGGTCTGACGTTTCTGACGCGCAGATCTGACGCCCCTTGACACACTGATATGACTCCTCTGACGTGCAGATCTGAGGCCTCTGACGTGTTCTGACATGGCTGACGTACAGCAGCTCTGACGTACAGAAGCTCTGACACCTCTGAAGTGGTACACAGATCTGACAGTGAAAAGAAGTTAAAAAGCACACAATAAACAGAAGAGGAGAATGGCACGGTTAGAGAAAAAGAAGTGGAAGATGATGATCAGTAAAGCTATCAAAGATTGTAAAAAAGGAGGCAGACAAAGCACTAAATCAAGAAATGAGAAGAGCTTTTGAGAAGTTTAAAGCTTTTGAAGATCAAATCAAAGACATGAAAGAGGAGAGAGACGAATTGAAGGCTGAAATCCACCGCCTTCAAGAAGAGATTGTTCACATGTAAGATCTCTAGGGTTAAAGAGGAAGGAGAGATCTCTGAAGTGGAAGAACTCAAAAGAAGAGCTCAAAAAAGGAAATCAGATCAGAGAAGTGGAGTCCACTCGAGAGACATGGGTAGAAGTTGTTCACAAGAGGGTCAAGAAAAGAAGTCAGTGAAGAGGCACGGAAAGAAGAGCTCTCTAGAGTCAAGGACACACTCGAGGAAGAAAAACTTCGACACACACGCCGATTGCATGTACGGATTACAGGGCTCTCAGAAGGCACATCACCGGATGCAGATGCCACTGACATCTGCCGACGCTTGGGATACGAGAGCATGCCTTTCACAGAGGCATGGAGGGTTGGTAAAGACACGTCCCGACCACGAGCACTCATCCTTCGTATGAGCTCTGAGGATACACGTATCGCCTTCTTCCGACGACGACCAGTACTACGCGGACTACCTGGAGGAGCTTTATATATGGACGAGGATCTCACGAGAATGCAGATAGAGCACCGTCGGACATGTATGCCACATATTCTTCAAGCCCGACGAGAGGGGAAAGAAGGCCTTCTACCGGGACGGTAAAGTCTTCATTGACGGACGCCCTATCAAATAGGGATAACGTGGCCTATGAGGCAACACCATATCAGGAGTCACCACTCAGAGGAGTGGTCTGGAACTTCAATGGAGCACTTTGGACACGGCCAGACCGATTGGAAGAGATCCTAGACACTCATGACTTTGCTTGCATCACAGAGACCCACGAGAGCCCAGAGAGAGGTCTACCTCGTATTGCAGGTTTTCATTGGGAATCTGCATTTAGGACCACCACGAGACAGAGTACAGCGCGAGGGTCGGGAGGGGGTGGCCATCGTATTTAGACAGGAGATACAGAGCCGGATCCATATTATAGGGAGAGATGAGGAGGCACGATTCATGTGGGTCCGCATGAAGATAGCACAGGGGAGTTGGATTTACATTGCTATATGCTACTTCCCTCCAGGCGGATCTCGATACGCAGGACAGGATCTTGGGGGACCGATCCGAGACAGAGACTCACCATACATAGCACTTTCAGATGACATACTACATTATAGCACACTAGGTGAAAGTCTTCCTTATGGGGGACTTCAATGGACGCACTCAGTCACATCAGTGCGATGCATACGATATGGATCACCCACATCTCATGAGGACCAGAGACCTAGAGGAGATGAGTACCAGTATAGAGTATCGACAGATATGGGTCAGGACACCACAGGGTATGGCAGACATCTGCTTGAGCTAGGCAACCGCCATCAGCTCGTTATATATAACGGGATGCATCGCTGGCCAGGTTCGGGAAGACTTACTTGCTTCCCTCACGAGGGAGGTGAGAGCACGGTTGACTACATTTTGGGTACCACATCTGGAGCTTCACTCATCACCTCACTTACTATTGGACCATGCCCACTTGGTGCTCACCATACATTTATCACATTCACACTCTCATCTCCTATTCCATTAGACCCTCCCTCACCCACTGAGACACACATAACGATACACTTCACACATGAGCTCTCACACGTTTATGCACACCATTTACACACCCGCCTACTCTCCCTCGATCCACTCTCACCCTTGGACATACTTACATCACAGTTCACCACCATCCTACACGACTCAGCTCTCTGCAGTTTCCCACACCGCACACATATAAACCCTCCACGCAGAGGTTCCATGCCTCAGAACCGCTGGTATGATGAAGATTGTCGCGGAGCTACGGAAGCACCTACGCATTTTAGAGCATAGAGAGGATATTACACACACACAGGCACAGCGTCGCATGCAGAGCCTTACTCGCCGCAAACGGCGTGATTGGGAAGAGAGACAATACTGGGATATTTATCATTTACTCATGAGTCGAGACAATGCAGTGGCATGGCGACATTTGAGAGAGAGGAGACAGCAGACACCCATCCGAGACCCGAGCACTTGGCATAGCTATGCACAGAGCCTATACGAGATCCCAGACCAGCCCCCCATTCCTAGACCACATAGCTCACGTCCTACTACATCTGACTTCTTCACACCCACTATGGTGGGACGCGCCATTGCCCGTCTACAACATGGCAGGGCCCATGACCTTCTCGGTTTACAGGCTGAGCACCTCATCTACGGAGGCACGACCCTTGCACCGCTCATTGCCCACCTATTCAACCGTGCACTGGTTGAAGGGTTCCCAGACTCCTGGACTGAGCACACCATAGTGCCCATTCATAAGTCAGGAGATACTATGGATCCAGCTACATACCGGACGATCATGATTGGCCCTATATTGGCCAAGTTATATGGGGCGGTACTGGAGACAGACTTGAGTACTCTCGCTGACAGGAAGGGTATCAGGGCTCCAGGACAGGCAGGCTTCAGGCGAGATTACTCTACCATTGACCACATCTTCACTCTGAGATGCTTGATCGACCAGGCAAGGGTGAGGAAGAGGAGATTATATTGCTGCTTTGTGGACTTCCGCAAAGCATTTGACACCGTTCCCAGGGGACGACTCTTCAGACGACTACTTGATATCGGAGCACCAGAGGAGATGATATGGGGGATCTATGCCTTACACGAGAGAGTATCTGGCAGAGTCAGATGTCCGGGGGGCTTATCTCATCCACTTGCTAGCACTATCGGGGTGAAGCAAGGATGCCCTCTTTCACCCACCCTCTTTGGTCTCTACATTGATGAGATAGTAGACTACATACAGCAGCAGGGGGGTGATGGCATTGAGGTACGCGGGTCCACTGTCCATATTCTTTTATATGCTGCTGATATTGTACTGGTTTCAGAGTCTGCAGAAGGTCTATAGCATCATCTACATGGCCTAGATGACTTTTGCACACACAGAGGGTTATCTGTGAACCTTGGTAAAACCAAGGTCATGATCTTTCATACATCAGCACAGGTACGCAGACATAGTTTGTTCACGGCAGCAGGTGGACCCATTGAGGTGGTCGGATCATATGTTTACTTGGGAGTGACATTTACAGCAGCATCAGGGGTCTTCTCTATGTCTCAGGCAGCCCGTGACCGCATCACACGTGGATATTCAGCACTTGCCTTGATGGAGAGACAGTGCCACCAGGCATATTTTCAGGAGCCCCGCACAAAAGGGTGGCTCTTCGACACTTTGGTTACACCAGCGCTCATGTATGGGGCAGCCATATGGGGACCAGGATTAGCCACATGAGTATGGACAGCATTAGAGAGGCCACAGATCCTCATGATTTCCAGACTTATCCGGAGCAAGCCTTCAGTACCACATGATATCATTAGAGCAGAGCTTGCTGCACCACCGATGCTAGTTGAGGCACTATTCCAGACAGTATGCCTATTACACAGACTCCAGAGCATGGATACAGAGCGCATTGCTTATCGGGCTTTACAGGCATCACGGGACATGGCATTAGCAGGCGACACCTCCTCATGGTATGCGCAGACACGAGACTGGCTGGCCCACCACGGCTTTGACATAGACAGGCTACCACCACTACACTACGACTCACATGCACCCACCTACTCTCTCTCTCATCAGGAGAGGAATAGGATCATTCGTCAGGAGATATGGCATACATACATACAGAGGACATGGCTGAGCCCTAGGGATACATTGCCACCGAAAATGCTCTATTACCGTGAGCATTTTCTACATATATCGGACGAGGGCTTCATCGAGATTCCGAGATACATGCAGACATATCTACCCCACCAGCTTCGAGTCATCATTGGGCAGCTCCAGGTTTCATCACATCAGCTCGAGATTGAGAGGGGTCGATCCAGGGGAGTCCACCGTGAGGAGAGGCGGTGCCCAGTATGCGAGACAGAGGTAGAGAGTGAGGAGCATTTTGTTATCAGATGCCCAGCATATGTAGACCTACGAGCACATTTCCAGATAGAGGAGACACTCCAGTTATGCATGAGTATGGGAGACCAGCGACGCTTGGGACGCTTCCTCGCAGCAGCATACGAGAGGCGAGATCGGTCACTCCAGCCCACACATCAGCCACGGGTGAGTACGCAGCAGACCATTACCGAGTTTTTTCAGCGAGCTGAGCTACATCAGAGAGGTCCATCTATAGGGCTCACGCTCCACCAGGCAGCAGCACAGAGAGCACGGCGCCGACCACGCAGGGGCACATATCATCGACCACGACTATATCAGGAGGATATCTCATGCATCAGGACAGCCTACGACCACATGATGGAGCATAGGCGCACCACCACTCCATGGGTTGTCTTCCTTCAGGAGGCACTCAGACCACCCCCGATGTACCACATACTACACCCACCTCCACCCATTCACCGGTAGCTAGGGTGTTTTACTCACACTTTTACTCACATGTCCCCCATGTATTAGGTGGCCACTATCTGCGGAGTCAAAGCCACATCTCCCCATCCTTTTCCAGCTTTATATATATCTTTGTGTCGCGATATACCTTTTATTTCATTCATCCTCTACACAGGGTTACTACACTTGTACATGGTTTTTGTCTCATAGGCCAAGTTTGGCCTCCAGAAGACGTTAATATGACTTTCTTTCTTTCTTTCTTTCTTTCTCTCTCTCTCTCTCTCTCTCTCTCTCTCTCTTCTCTCTCTCTCTCTCTCTCTCTCTCTCTCTCTCTCTCTCTCTCTCTCTCTCTCTCTCTCTCTCTCTCTCTCTCTCTCTCTCTCTCTCTCTCTCTCTCTCTCTCTCTCTCTCTCTCTCTCTCTCTCTCTCTCTCTCTCTCTCTCTCTCTCTCTCTCTCTCTCTCTCTCCTCTCTCTCTCTCTCTCTCTCTCTCTCTCTCTCTCTCTCTCTCTCTCTCTCTCTCTCTCTCTCTCTCTCTCTCTCTCTCTCTCTCTCTCTCTCTCTCTCTCTCTCTCTCTCTCTCTCTCTCTCTCTCAGAGAGTTTTCGCCCTCGAAGCCAAGGTAGCAGCCTTGAAGAAGGAAAATGAGTCCCTCGCGGAAGAGTTTCTTGCTATCCGCAAGCAACACTCACGTGATCAGGAGTTGCACACTGGGCTTACTGATCTGAGAACGAAACTGGACAACATCCATGAGGAGGGGGAGATCGCCCCAGTGAGAGAGGACATCCCCACGACTATCAAGAAAGAGTGCATAGAGGTGGTTCAGAGCGAGCTTGAGACTAAAAAAGATGGATGGATCGAAGTTGTCAAAAAAAAAAAACCTTCGAAAGGAGGCAAAGAAGAACAACCACCATCAGGATATCCACATAGTACACACGACCATTGAGGAGGAGCAGACGTGACAAGCTCGCCGGCTCAATGTCCCCATCTCCGACCTCATAGAGATAGACGAATCACCAGAGAAGGACGGGCGTCGATTGTGCACACTACTTGGATACCGCGCGGATGAGCCTCTCCCTTTCACCAAAGCCTGGACAACAAGACGGGACACCACACGGAGGAGAGCACTTATCCTTCAGTTCTCAGATGAGAGTAGAGGAGAGACTTCCTCAGATGACGTGCGGTACTACGCACTACACCGGCACCCGGATCTAGTTGGATGACGATCTCACACGGATGCAGGTAGAGCACAGACGTACATGCATGCCGCCTATCCTCCAGGCCCGATGGGAGGAACATCGTATACAAAGACCGTCATGTCATCATCGATGTACGACCCATTGACTAGGGATTCGCCGCCTATGAGCCAGCAGAGAAGGAGGTGCGCATTGTAGTCTCGAAATGCAATGGATCTTTGTGGGCAAATCCAAGGCCCCTCGAGGAGGTGATGGAGGGAAGAGACATGATCTTCTTGACACAGACACACGAGAGCCCGGGGAGGAGCCTACCAAGGATTGACGGCTATAGGTGGGCGTCAGCTCACCGCCGACAAATGCGAAAGCACATCACACAAGGATCAGGAGGAGTAGCCGTGCTCTATAGACGGGCGCTACAGGACAGGGTACATGTGGTAGCCAGAGACCAAGAGGCACGTTTCATGTGGATATGCCTCCAACTATCAGAGGAGAGAGCAGCGTATCTGCTATATTGCACCATCGGCTCACGCTTCATACATACCCCCAAGCAGCCCTCAGAGGGGGAGGGACGAGACACCCCATCACCATATGATTGCCTTAGTGACACCATTATGGAGTATACCGGGATGGGTGAAGTCTTCCTGGAGGAGACTTCAATGTCCGTACCACCAATGTGATATCTACGACTTTGACGACCCTAAGATGCTCAGCACCATAGAGGACATGTCTAACTCAAAGCCTCAACCGACACCGCCACACCCACCTCATTCAGCGGACACCTCCTCCGGATGGGAGAAGCACACCGTCTCTTTATTTATAATGGGATGGAGACTTGGCCCACCTCGGGTAGTCTCACCTGCATTCCATCCACGACACTGCATGGGGGCAGTGTGGTAGACTATGTTATCGGACCCCCAGAGGCGACACATCTCATCACCTCATTCACCATCCCACCCATACCTATTGGAGCTGAATCACACATATCTTGCCCTATCCATACGCGGCTCACCATGCATATCCTACCCTGCCACCATACAGCCACATGCCCATACCACCATTCACTTTACACATGAGCTAGCACATATCTATAACTCCCATGTTCGGGAGCGCATCTACTCCCTTGACCCCAACGGCCCATTAGACACCCTCACCACTCGGTGCCCGCTTCTCGATCCTCCACACATCCGCTACTCTCAGCTTCCCATACACCACCCACAACACCACACATTCGACACCCAGAATAGATGGTACGTTGAGGAGTGTAGAGGACTATACCAACATCTCAGAGCACAGGATATCTTGGGATCCATCACGGAGAGGGAGGCACGATGACAGATGCAAACTCTCACACGTCGAAAGCAGCGAGCTTTCGAGGGGCGACACGAGTCAGAGCTGTTTGACCTTCTCATGAGTAGGGACACCCATAGCAGATCCTCAGACTTGGCACACCTAGGTCAGAGGTTAGATGACGTCCCAAGACAGCCCCATTGCCGATCCCTATATCCACCCTATTCACCGTTCGACAGACCACACGGGACTATAGGGCGAGCACTTTATATACCCAGTCGATGTAGTTTCCCACCTAATCGCCCATCTCTTCAACGGTGCTTTGGTTGAGGGGTTATGTGACTCGCAGACTATGCATACCAATGCGCCTATCCATGAGTCTGACGATATGATGGACCCAAGAACTACAAGACTATAATGATAGGCCACATCGTGGCCAAGATCTATGGGGCAGTACTAGAGGCAGAGCTCAATACACACGCTGAGGCAACTAGGATCACAACACACGGCAAGGCAGGCTTCCGCCGCACTTTCTCCACGATCCACCACATCTTCGTACTTCGTTGCTTGATGGAGAGCGTGAAGGCGAGGAAGCAGAGACTATACTGTTGCTTTGTGGATTTCCGCAAAGCCTTCGACATGGCCCCTCGAGAGAGACTACTACGGAGACTCCAGGAGTTACACCTACCATCAGACATGTTATGGGCCATCCATGCTTTGTATGCACGCATCACAGGCAAGGTGCTCTGCCCCGGCGGCCTATCGGACAGCCTTGTTAGCACCATTGGTGTGAAACAAGGTTGCCCTCTCTCACCCACTTTCTTTGGTCTCTACATCGACGAGATCACGGAGTATATACAACGAGCAAGAGGGCTAGGAGGAGACCTCAGAGGTACACCAGTACACATCCTATTATATGCTGATGACATTGCCTTGCTTTCAGAGTCACAAGAGGGGTTGCAGTCACATTTACAAGCGCTCTATACCTTCTGCATGGAGAGAGGACTCACAGTGAACCTTGGCAAGACCAAGGTCATGATCTACCACACCTCCAGGACAATACGCCTTTGCGCCTCTTTCACCGCAGTTGGAGGACAGATAGAGGTAGTGGACTCCTACGTCTACTTAGGTGTCATCTTCTCGAACACCACAGGGGTATTCTCCATGGCACATGAAGCAACAGATAGATTGACGTGAGGCTATGCGGCGCCTGCTGGATTGGAGAGACGTTGCCTTCAAGCACATTTTCAAGAGCCCCAAACTAAGGGGTGGCCCTTTCCGTATTGATGTACACAGCGGCAGTATGGGCACCAGGAATCACGGAAGCGATGTGGATGCGAATTGAGAGGCCCCAAGTCACCATGATCTCATGCTTGCTCCAGAACAAGCCCTCCATTCCACATGACATTATACGAGCGAAATTTGGCACACCACCGATGCTAGTGGAGGCCCTCTTTCCGTTGGTGACCTTTATTTTGAGAGTCAGAGAGCTCCCCACCAATCGACTCACCAAGCTTGCATTTGAGAGCTCTAGACATTTGGCAGAGACAGGGTATGAGAGAGTATGGTATGCACAGACCTGCCGATGGTTGGCAGACCATGGCATGAACATTACCAATCTCCCCCCTTTTCACTATGACCTCTCTTCCCCCTACATTACCCTCTCTCGTTCGGAGAGGAACAAGATCATCCGTCAAGACCTACTACAGATACACGTCGGGGAGACATGGATAGCACCACGGGAGCCTCTTCCCACAAAGAGCCAACACTACAGAGCGCACTTCCTGACAGTGACTGTGGGTGGTTTCATTCAGAGACCACGATACATGGATACATACATGGCACCGGCAAAGAGAGTGGCCATTGGGAAGCTCAGAGGATCATCACACCAGCTTGAGATTGAGGTTGGGCGAGCGACACATACCCCCAGAGACGAGAGATTATGCACGATATGCTGAGAGGAGGTGGAGGACGAGGAGCACTACACATGTAGATGCAAGGCATATGAGGATATCACATACCGCTACCCAAAGCTCTTGAGGGGGGCAAGAGAGATCAGGGCTTTATTGGAGACAGAGGACCAGCACCCTCTAGGTCGTTTCCTACTAGAGCTCCAACGCCGCCATGCCTCACTTCTCCAGCAGATGGAGATACACCCAGCCCCCAGACTCATATTACAGATTTTTTCCAGACCCAAAGCCACCCGAGGAGCCAGCTCGACGAGGGTTGTCACATTACAGAGAGCGGAGAAGCTTAGATGACAGCGCTGACGACTAAGACCCCCACTCCGGAGAGTCCATCCCCACCAGAAAGAGATTCAAGCGATTCACACGCGCCATGACATGGAGGTACGAAGACGTCAATAGCACACCCCTGCCGATCTCGACGTGCAGAGCATTTTGAGGATCGCCAGGTTGCCTTACCCACCGATGCATTATATCCTACACCCACTCCAAGAATTTAGAGGGTTATGACACGTCACACCACCGAGCCTCCCCTCCCTATGCATATCGTATTTGTATCTCACCTATTAAGCATATAGAGTGCATACCCATAGCACCCCACACACTGGACGCAAGCTATTATCCACTCCTTTTATACTCTGTTTTGTACTCGCACTTTATTTTCCTTTTGGGATCACAGTGGATTGGATCATACTCATGTATATATTTTGTCTCATAGGCCGATTTTGGTCTCTAATAGACGTTAAAAAGTCTCTTTCTTTCTCTCTCTCTCTCTCTCTCTCTCTCTCTCTCTCTCTCTCTCTCTCTCTCTCTCTCTCTCTCTCTCTCTCTCTCTCTCTCTCTCTCTCTCTCTCTCTCTCTCTCTCTCTCTCTCTCTCTCTCTCTCTCTCTCTCTCTCTCTCTCTCACTCTCTCTCTCTCTCTCCTCCCCTCCCTCCCCAAATCAAACCTTATAGACGAACCCAATCGAACTAATTCCATTCCATCTTATCGAAAACTATTAAAGAATTGAATCTAGCGATAAGGCTCGTTTCGAACCAAACCGAATGGAACCTTTCAAGGGTTAAGTTCGCGAACCGCGTCAACCATGATGGATGCATGCATGTACGTGCTTATATACATGCCTATGTATGTAGGCAAGCAAGAAGGTAGGTAGGTGGATGGTCGATGGATGGGTTTGTATCTACGTATCTATGCATGAATGCATGTATTTACTATGTATGCATGCATATATGTATGTATCTATGACATATGTATGTATATATATACGTATGTAGGTATATATGTATGTATCGATATGCACATACATAAACGTAAGTGCGTATTTATCTTCACAAGTATGTAACTCGTTATGCACATATATATGTAATTATGTACATATGCACATAGGCATGTACTTATGCACATAATAACATATGCACATAGTTACATATGTAGGTATGTGTTTATGTGTATGTATATACATATTTACATAAGTATGTGTGTTTGTACAATGTATATGTATATAAATATATGTACATTGCACAACATATGTATGTATGAATGTACGTATGTACGATGTACCTACATACATACGTACGTACATATGTATGTTTCAAAGTCACCATGGGGCGAGGATGGTGCTTCATCTCAAGAACAGTGGTATCCATGTGATGGGAACGGAGCGAAAGGTGTCCTCGGGACGCGTCCCCGGGACAACGCTAAAAAATGCTGATTTTTTTCACAAATATCAAATGAAAATTAATGTATAGTGGATCTCTTCACATATGAAAAGGCCAATAATAATAAAACTATAAAAAGTGGCATTTTTTAAGTCAATACATGTATGAAGCACGTTAAAATTTGGTGTCTCCTCCAAACTTATTAGAGTTCAAAGTGACAAGCAAGGTGGTACGGAACGTTTGGTACGGCACGTACGGTATGCGTACGGAACGTGGTGCCGTACCAAACACCAAGGTATGGAACGTTAAGGAACGTTACCATAATATATATATATATATATATATATATATATATATATATATATATATATATATATATATATATATATATGTGTGTGTGTATGTATGTATGTATGTATGTATGTATGTATATATGTATGTATGTATGTATGTATGTATGTATGTATGTATATGTGTGTGTGTATTGGAATGTTTTTATGAATGCATTCTTTATACTATGCACATTGCTTCTTTTCATGGTTGGATATGCTTCCCTTTGTCTATAGATAATGAAGTAATTTGTGAAAATCCTTGCAAATTCTATATAAAACTCGTATTTCGTATACTGTGCTCCATTTTACCTTCTATATACTATGATTGGATATACTCCAACCATTAGAAGAGAGCATCTAATATAAAATGTCATATGAAAAGCTCCATAATGGGTCCATGTAAGCTGAAAAGATCACTTCAAAATTCTTTTAAATTGAACGCGTTCCGAACGCGTCTTGGAACGTACGTTATGTACGGAACGTTCCATAAGTTCCATACGCGTTTGGAACGCGTTCCGATCAAACCTTGGTGACAAGTCATATGTATTTCACCATGTCAAACAAAGAGATATGACATCATCATCATAACAATAATCATATACATAAAAGGAGTTAAGACTCAATTATCATATGGCATGTCACATTATCATAAGAACATTGTATCATCGATAAGAACTACTAATAAATTCTAAAAAGTAAAATCTTGATTATAACATAAATGACTCTAGAGACAAATGAGAAATGTAAATCCCTATAGAGAATCCATGTAGTGAGTTTCATTTTATGAGACACGATCATCAACTTGTGATTCTTTATGTTCTTCAATTCGCATTTGGCCCAACTTCTTTGTCTTCAATTCTTTAAGGATTTGCTTCCATGCATTATGTCTTACATAGCATCCTCGCTAAACTTGGCACTAACAAACAGAAGATCACTATTGGGCCTTACGTAGCATCCTCACTCCTAAGGCTGGCACTAACAAACAAATGATTAATACCATTCTAAGAAGAGGAGAAGGATGAAGGGAAGGCTAAGAGGATGGGAGGGCTGCTGAATATGCAAGGCTGAATTTTACTCTATTTATGCCTGATTTTAGACTCAAGGACCTTGAAAAAATGGCCCCAAAAAGGTGCCAATGATTCAAGAAAAAAATTTGCAAATTTTCCCTCTAATGACCACTTTTGTCCATCCCCAAACGGTCCCACTCAAGCTTTGTCACATGGGGCCATCCCAGGGATGCATCTCGAGGACGTCCCTATGTTTCACACATGTTGGCATTTCGGCATCCCTAGGGCCTAGGGACACGTCCCCTTGTGACATTGGTATGTATGTATCTATGTATGTATGTATGTATGTATGTATGTACATAGTTGGTACTCGTACGCGTACGAGTAAAATCGTATGTACGAGTCGTACCGTACGTACTTGTACGTTCTCGTACGAAATCGTACGAAAATCGAAAAAAACACTTACTCGGCTTTTGACGCGTGAAACGGTTCATTTGAACCTTGCTTGCTCTCGAGTTTTTGGCTTCCGCGCGGTGACTGCGTGCATTAGATCCATTTGAGCTCCTTTTCTTTACCCTCCTAAGCTTCTCTAAAGCCTACCTAGGTCCTCCCTCATCTTGCCGATCATTCCATTTATCTCTTTTAGCATTCCAAGCTTCACACACACCACATTTTACTTTATGTGCAACCCTTAATTGTCCAATAGCAATGATGAAAGATAAACATGAAGATTTCACTCTCCATTGCATTGGTGTTGAAACGGACACCAAGAAGTCCAATTCACACCATTGGACATGCAAATATTGTAGAAAGAGGTACACTAGTGGAGCTACAAGGCTCATACAACACCTCACAAAGGTTGGCGGGAAAGTGGCGGCATGTAAAGAAATACCAGACCACATTGCCAATGAGATTAGACGTAAGCATTTCGGCCTTTCATCCGGTGGCCCTTCACATGTAAGAGAATATAATGCTTCTCCTCCTCAACCATCAACCCACTCAAATGTCCCCGAAACATCACAAGATGCCCAATCACATTTTCAAGCATCAAATGCACGAAGTATTTCACAATCACCAACGGTGAGAACTTCTACATATCAACGGAAAGGTGAATTAGGAGATGCTCCGGGGCATATGAGGACATCTCTCACATGGCTCAAGGAGAAGCAAAAGATCGCGGATTTGGAGATCACTAAATTGGTAATATTAGAAAATTTATCTTTTAATCTTTTGAACTCAAAGCAATGGAAGGCTACCGTGAAGGCAATCTCGGAGGTGGCCCATGTCAAGGATGGACGGGGCCTTCTTATTCGGATTTAAGAAGAAGAAAAATTGATGAAGAGAAGAAGAAAATTGATCTTTCTCTTCTTCCTATGAGAGAAAAATGGTCTAGATATGGATGCACTATCCTCTCCGATGGATGGAGAGATAGAAAGAATAGGATCATGATTAACGTTCTTGTATCATGCCCAATTGGTACATTCTTTCTACGTGCGGTAGAGGTGGGCAAAAGGGGAAGAAGACCACCAGAGCTTTCATATATCGGCACATCCAAAAAGCAATAGAGGAGGTAAAATCTTTAATTTTATTTATTATTTTTGGAATTTTTATTTTTCAGCTTTTTTCATTAATGATCATTGATAATATATTAATCCTTAGAAATTTCAACTTTATATGCATAGGTGGGAGCGGAAAATGTTGTGCAAGTTGTAACCGACAATGCAAGCAATTGTCGGCATATGGAAAAGCTCCTAGAGGAAGAATATAAGCATAATGTATGGACTCCTTGTGCTACACATTGCCTTGATCTATTGATGGAGGATATAGGTTATTCTATTTTTTGTGTAAAGTTTTTAAAATTTATCATGCTTCATGAATCATGTAGATCTAGTATCCAGACATGTGCATGTGCATGTGCATGTGCATGTGCATGTGGCATGTGCATGTGCATGTGGCATGTGCATGTGCATGTGGCATGTGCATGTGCATGTGGCATGTGCATGTGGCATGTGGCATGTGCATGTGAGCACATGCACGTGCATGTGCATGACACATGTGCATGTGTTATGTGCATGTGCATGTGCTATGTGCATGTGCTATGTGTATGTGCATGTGCTATGTGCATGTGCTATGTGCATGTGCTATGTGCTATGTGCATGTGCTATGTGCTATGTGCATGTGCTATGTGCTATGTGCATGTGCTATGTGCATGTGCATGTGCATGTGCTATGTGCATGTGCACGACACATGTGCATGTGTTATGTGCAATGTGCATGACATATGTGCATATGCATGTGTGCATGTATGCATGAAATTTGAATTTTGTATACTATTGTCAATATGTTTCTGGCTTTCATGAATCATTATCATGATGTATGTGTGGATGTTTCTATTTGTAGGGAAGCTTTCATGGATAAAGGCTTGCACACAAAAAGCGTCTAGCTTGGTGACATTTTTCACACATAAAAGGAAAGTGTTATCCATGTTTAGAGAGCATAGTAAACTTGAAATCAAAAAGTCCGCTACCACTCGCTTTGCATATATATGGATCTTTCATGCCTTCTTGAGATCATAATCCCTCTTAGATAGAGAGTGGTCTCTTCTCTATGGAATGATTGGGATGAGAGCTCATTGGAGGAATCCAAGAGCATGCAGAGGCTATGCTTGGATGAGGAGTTTTGGGAGAATGTGAAAGCTGTCTTAAATATTTTGACACCTATTTATAGAGTTTTACGAATGACAGATTGTTAGGGTGCCACATTCGGGCTCCTCATACACATGATGAGGAGAGCCATGGATGATAGTAGGAAAGCCACTCTTGTCACTACGGAGCAAGCCAATGAGGTGCTTGAGGTAAGAAATATTCTAATTAGTAAATTACTAAATTGAAAAGCGTGTTGCATTCCTTAATTGATAATTTTCAAGTACTTATAAGATATTCTTTTTTCATTAGGTGACATTGAGGAGATGGACATGGATGCATAGACCCATTCATGGATTTGCGGGTCTATTTGCATCCTGCATTTAAAAGCTCGGCACTATATAAAGATATAACGTTACTTTTAGATAGACTTTCATACATGTCACGGGTTGTTCCATCTCACTTGCATAATGAGATGTTAAAGCAGATCAGTTGTTACTTGGATGAGAGAGGAAACTCGGCATTGATATTTTTGACATTTATGACATTATGATAGTTGGCATTTGTTTTTATGATTGTGTTCCATGGACATTGGTGATCATGATGACTCATGAGTTATGATTGATGATGATGATGTATTATAATTTGTGTGACTCAGGGCATGATTATAAATTATAGTTTATATGTGTTGTTTGAAACTTTGAAGTTTGATTGTTGATCATTGACAACATTGTAATTTGTTGCACATAGCACGCTGCACAAGTGATGATGCACAAATTACAATGCACATGTGAGTCCAAAGTCGTGAAATAAATGATGCACAATTTGAATGGTGAATGCACATTGCCTAATGCACAATGCACAAAATGTAAATTAGTGAAATTGCATTGCATAAATGATAATGTTACACATTTGGGACTTGTCATTGTTAATTGCATATTGCATTGTTGCACATAATGTGGATGCACAATGCATATTATGTGAAAGTTGAAAGTTGAAACACTGAAGTGTGAATCATAGATGCACATTGCGCATAACTTACATGCATCATGTATATATGACATATGTATTATGGAGATATTTCACATCCATCTTCACTAGATTAGCTATGTATATATGTATTTTACATACAACTTATGAAATTTCAAAATAATTATTAAAAAAATGGGGGAAAAATATTTCGTACTAATATCATACAGATTCGTACCTCATGATTAGTACGTACCTAGTATAGTACTAATATGTATCATACCAATCCTACAGACCGTACCTGACTAACTATGTGTATGTATGTATGTATGTATGTATGTATGTATGTATGTATGTATGTATGTATGTATGTATGTATGTATGCATGCATGTGCGTATATATGTATGTACATTCGTATGCACGTATGCAGGCAGGCAGGCAGGTAGGCACATATGTATGTATTTGTCTATGTATCTTTGTATCTCTGTATGTATGCATGCATGTATGAATGTTCATATGCACATATATCACATGTATGCATGCATGGATGTATGTATCGATGACATATGTAAAACATTGGACATATGTATGTATGATATATGCATCTATGTATCTAGGTATATATGTATGCATGCATGTGTGCATGTATGATAAATGTAGATATGAGTATATGGTGGGCCTAATGTCAAAATATGTTATGCATGTAAAAGAGATGCATGTAGGGATCACATCTGTAGGTATAGATGTATGACACATTTATGTATGAGTGTATGACAAAGTGCGAGTGAATAACATATGTATGTATGAGTCACATGTGCAAGACCTGTGTGTACAGAAATTTGAAAGTCCAAAGAGTGTGAGCTGTTTGACACGATCCAGGATTTAGTGAATGCGTCCAAGCTAGTCATAAATATTGCAAAAACTACAACCAATGGTAAAAGGAGAAGTCCAAATCAGTATTAATAAACAGATCAATCACCTTAGTCAGCACTCTGACTTTTCCGCAAGCCAAAGACTGAAGAGTTCTGCGTAGTTCTTTGTCCTCAATGGCAGTGGTATCTTTAATTTCTTGAAAACTGAGCCTGTCTGGCCCATTGAAGAGCATTAATACAACTGTCTGCATTTAAGAATAGCAAAAGCATCTCAGAGCCACTTCTGGAAAAGAAAAAAATTGCAGATTACCAAAATCTACCTGAAACAAGGAGACAGAAAGTTCCTTCCTGCCTTTGGGAAAATCAGATTTCAAGACACAATGACCAAGAGAATTCTGCCACATCAGCCTCCTTCCACTATGTTTGCTAAGATAAAAATCTTTGAAAATGTCCTGTCAAGCACAAATCAAGACTGCCACCATAACGATAGTGGTAGTGATGGTGCAAGTAATGCTAGTGATGGTGACAATGATGATGATGATTATGATCGCGAGAATTATGACAATGATAGGATGCTGATGATGGCTGAATTGAAAAACTGTTATCATGATATGAGCAAGCTATGCTACTTCTGAAACTAGTAGCCTGATATAAAACTTGTTGACAGAGAGTCAGCTTGCATTCCACGAAAAATAAAAAGCATCCTCACAAACCAAAAAAAATAAGCTATACAGGATACAAATAATAAAAAAAACAAGAACATCCCTCTTTCTTTGATATAGCCATTGTGCTAGTACCCTCAGTAACATATTTATCTATTGACCTGGAATCTCTGATATAAGAACAGAAAATTTGTAAAGAAGAGAGATGGAGCTATAGAAAGAGAGACAGAGAGAGAGAGAGAGGGAGAGGAGGAAAAAAAAGGAGAGAAAGGGGGGGGGGGGGGGGGGGGGAGAGAGAGAGAGAGAGAGAGAAAAAGAGAAAGTGCCAGGGAGGAATGAAATGAAATGCTGCATTTAAGTCTACCTGCCAAAAACGACCTATGAGACAAAGCTCATGAACTTCATACAATGTATGAACTGAAAATAGTGAAAAAACAAATAACAGTTGAGAACTTAGCTACACAGTGGGCATGGGATAGCAGTTGGGTGGACTAGAGATTTCTAGTGGATTTAAAAATACAAGATCCTGGAAAGAAGCTGATGTCGGGAAATACAATGAATAATACAATCGCATTAGGTAAAGTCCTTTCACTCAGAGGTAACCAAACATCAGTGGATGTTGAAGCTCCTCAATGCCCGCCATGATGACGATCCTCATGGTGGGTGGTGCATGATGCACCAGGATGATACAGATCCTCCTCTATAATGACCACCTGTGCTGGGGTACCCTCAATAATCTTCGGCATTTGGATCTCCTTAGGCCTGTAACACGGTCAATCAGAATACCTCTAGTATGGATGGTATCCAAGATCTGTTATCTAATGGTAGTGACTCGCCAGACATAATCAATAACCTGCCTCTGAACCTGCCTCTCTGACCTCCTAAGCACTCTGTCCCTATGTCTCCTGAGCTCAAGGCTCAAGTAATAATAAACCTCCAGGCATCTCTGATCCTAGTATCCCATGATTCTGCATAGTGGTCCAAACACCTCTCTAAATGGGCCATGGAAAGGCCCTGCATGTCACGGTATGCCGGTATGCTGGACAATGAGATATGTAGTGAAGCTGTCTTGGGCTCATCATGCCATACGTGGCATATCCTGCCAGGAGTCGGCCTGCTCTAGATCTACCAGTTTTAATCTCCACTTCATGGGAATATGAACATACCTGACAAATGACACATCATACTCCATATAATAAATATGCATCCATATATTTAGGACTCACTACAAAACCATCCCTCATGAGTTGGAGAAGATGCTCCCTGTAGAAAGCCATTGTTGATCCCAACTGCTAAGCAGGTACTAGCCTCTATCTAGGTCCTTCTAGTATCCAGCTGAATGAAGTCCTGAAAGATGAATCTAGAAATCACTGTCTGTGTGGAAGTAAGAAAGAGAGCTTCCAAAGACTACTGATATAGAGGCATTCTGTCCATGCTAAAGCCATGCCTCTAAAATGATGAGGTCGAATGTGCACACCAACTAGCTGCCAAGAGACCCGAGGGCCATCTAGGCATATCTAGCTCTGGGGAGCTCCCATATGCTATGTATGAAAGAGACTGATCCAGTAAGTACCTCAATCACTACCGAGGTGGCTGTTAGCTCTGCTATAATGATTTCTTGTGGTGCTAAATCTTTTGGCTCTAATCAAACTAATCATAGAAAACAAGGGCCTCTCCATCTTGTTACATCCCTATATCCTCGGGACACTTTAATGGGCACATGTGGCAAAAGTGTCAAGCCAAGTGTGGAGCATTCCACAGATGTGAATTCCTCCACCTACTTAAACGCGTCTATAAATAGAACCCCGGGGTTCATTTGTTATTGATTCTTCATATAAGACAATTGGACTCTTGGCCATTGGTGGAATCACCCATACACCTCTATGTTGTGTATGTGGTGGTATGTGATGTCAACCCTTGAGGTGATGGATATTATAGGTGAAGTTGCATTATGGAGACTCCCAAGCTTTGGGGAAGGCCTCCATGGACCCTAAACCTGGGAAGTGAGCCTGATGTCTGCATTTTACATTTGTATGGCTTATGTTTGCCTAACTAGCAAGAAGGACCTCTGTGTGGCACTAACATTGGTATCATACAGTGTTGCATACGCAACGCATTGCGAACCTTCGCAACGTACGCAACGCAACGTCGCATTGCATACAAATGAAAAAAATAGGGCCCTCCCAGCAAGCCGAAAACAGCCCGTTGGAGGGCCCTTTTTCATTTCATTCCAGCCCAGAGCAGTGAGCATTGAGCACTCAGTGCAGTGCAGGGGGGGGAGAGAGGGGGGGGGGGAGAGAGAGAGAGAGAGAGAGAGAGAGAGAGAGGAAAGAAAGACTTTTTAACGTCTATTAGAGGCCAAAATCGGCCTATGAGACAAAAAATATACATCAGTATGATCCAATCCACTGTGATCCCAAAAGGAAAATAAAGTGTGAGTACAAAAAACGGGTATAAAAGAAGTGGATAATAACTGGCATCAAGGGTGTGGGGTGCTATGGGTATGCACTCTATATGCCCAATGGGTGAGATACAAATACGATATGCATAGGGAGGGGAGGCTCGATGGTATCACAACCCTCTAAATGCCTGGAGTGGGTGTAGGATATAATGCATTGGTGGGTAAGGCATCATGGCAATCCTCAAAATGCTCTGAACCTCCAAATCGACAGGGGTGCGCTGCTGACGTCTCCATATCTCCATGTCATGGCATGCGTGAATCGCCTGAATCTCTCTCTGGTGTGGACGGGGCTCTCTGGAGTGGGGGTCTCGGTCGTTGACGCTATCGTCTAAGCTCCTCTGCTCTGTGTAATGTGACACCCCGCATCGAGCTGGGTCCTCGAGTGGCTGTGGGTCTGAAAAAATCTGTAATATAGGTCTCTTTATTTTTTATTTTTTTTGTGGGGGGGGGGGGGGGGGGGGGGGGGGGGGGGGGGGGGGGGGGGGGGGGGGGGGGGGGGGGGGGGGGGGGGGGGGGGGGGGGGGGGGGGGGGGGGGGGGGGGGGGGGGGGGGGGGGGGGGGGGGGGGGGGGGGGGGGGGGGGGGGGGGGGGGGGGGGGGGGGGGGGGGGGGGGGGGGGGGGGGGGGGGGGGGGGGGGGGGGGGGGGGGGGGGGGGGGGGGGGGG
>MU264607.1:5000-23636 GCA_020310875.1 Ceratopteris richardii
AATATAGATGGTTATGGATTTAGGGTGGTTCGAAAGCTCCTCCTTATGATATGGTTTGAAACTACTTCTTAACACTATGCTTTGATGAGACCCCTTTATGCTCAAGAGGTTGATTTGTTTTTGAGGGCAGGAGATGATATGGATGGTGGATAGAGCCAAACCTATTGACATGATTTTGGTAGGTATTCAGGTTTATGGAGATGATTCATTAGGTTTTCTTAAAGGCAGATAGCATATTTTCTGTTATGGCAAGGTTAATGGAATTTTGGTATGATTGTACTTTCATATAAGTTGTTCACATAGAATAGGTATTTTTCCTAGACTGAGGATAGATGATGAACTTAAACATCTTAAATGACGAAGACGGTGAAGACTCTACTTTATAGCTTATGGTGCAAGTTTGAAATTTTATACCTTACAATTAAGGTATATACTCGTGATGTGTACTATAACAAGGTGAGAGAGAAAGAGATGATGAGCTATGTGAAACTTATTAAAAAAATTTAACATATTCGTTGTATTTAGATATTGGATGATTGGTATATTTATTGGTGTACATTAATCACTTACAAATGATTTGGGAATATATACGATCAAAATTTACTATATCATTAGAAATAAGCTCGAATCAAACTAGGTAAGGATGATTAAAATATAAGTAGGCGAACAATGAATCTTTGATAAAGGAATGGGAAGATACGATGGCATAGGAATGGAAATATAAGAAACTCCAAATACGGAAAATATGATCTAATCTGATACACTATCGGGAAGATTTTCCCTTATATGATTTCCTTTCATGCCTATCCTCCGCTTTTCCAAGCATCTTAAGAATTGGTTGTATTTCTCTTATGAGTGATCGGTTTATGCCTCTAATGGAAATATTTCATTGTGGACTGAAACGTATTCACTTGGGTGCATGAACCATTCGGCCCATGAAATTAAAAAGCGAAATTGACTTGTGTCTTGGATGGACGTAGTGGTTGATTTGGTGGCATGAGGCATTTGGCATGTTTTTTTTTTTTGTAAACAAACTAAGCTTTGGATTCGATGGAGACCACGAGTAATGACTGGATATATATTTTGTGTTTAAATCAATTTTTTTTGGAACACTCTTATTTCATTTTGATACACAATGATGATTTGGACGTTTCCTTCTTTCATTGACTTAAAGAGTATAAATCTCATAAGTGATAAGTAAACATATGGGCTATGATGCAATGCAAAGACTTACATAGACTAAACTTCTCGTATTGATTGTTTCTTGTTTCAAGTCCCTTTTTTCGGTTGAGAGTATGCTTTGGTTCTCAGTTGGTAGTCTGAGTATTGGAGTATTGTGTATAAAGGCTTGCACCCCTGCTACCTGTGATAAAAGTATCATGCATGGCTCAGCTATCCTTTTTTTTAAGTAGATGGTCAAGATCTAACGGAATCGTGACTCGTATAGTACAATAGAAATGTTGGATATTAAGGATTTAAATTCACAAGTGTTTGACACTTCAAAAGCACTTTATAAAGGATGATTTTTATTCTTATTTGGATCACATGTCCCTTATAATATGGCATGTTTTTAGTGATTTCTTGGATGGGGTTTTTATGGATTTGTGACTTAGATTTTATTTTGTATGGTCAGCTTGGTTTTCATTGTGGTACAAGTTCTTAGTTCTTTAGAAATCTTTTGATTCCTATTTCTCTAAATATAGCCTTGAACATGAGGTTATAAGTGCCTTGTATAGATTGGGTAACATGATGGCGCCGTTTGATTGGAATTTCTAGGATTGGTCTTATATGAAAGACATGAATTGTTTTTTAAGGTATAGTTTGCACAAAATAGGCCCCTTTTGGAATAAATACCAAGCAAAGAGGAGCTAGTTGTTGAGATCCTTAACTCATCTAATTCAAAATTCGAGGAAAGCATTAGCATTTTTCTTATTTTCATTTGTATATTTTTTAACATGCGAACATGAGTGCTTTTTTCGAATATGGTACTAGCTAATAGTATGGATGGTAATGTTATATGAACTTTCAAATGATGGATTTTTCTATCATGAAGGTTGAGATTGGATTATTAGATTATTGATTGCAAGTTGGTATATGATTTGCAAACACCTTTTCATACTTCCCTTGAGGTGTTGAGTATGTATCAATATCCTTACTCTAAGTAATTAAATAAACAATAATGTTATATGATCTTTAGACATGGGTAAAGATTGATATCTTCTAGATTTAAAAGTGGATTAAAGGGGATATAATGTTCTATCATTGACTGACCTAGTTTCTACATTTGATAATGGTTATTTTATGGCCTGAATGATCGGAGAACATTTTAGATATTTAAGAGGAATTTGACCCATTGAGTATTTTGGGAATGTTGGATTCCATGATGAATTGTTTAATAAATAATGGCTTGCTTATATATGGATGAATATTTCTAGAAAGGATGAGAATGAAACTAAGCACTATGAGACGTCCTTGATGATGTCTCATGGTCTTAATTGTTGGAAGAGATGGTGGATAGACTTCAAGAGATGAAGTGGTGTTGCTTGATCCTGATTCACACCTACTAAGAATGATCGTTGGAGAGTGTAGTGGGCCTCTTTTGGTATCTAGTGATCACAAATAATCATATATGTTGCTTAGAAAATGATCCACTAATCAATGGATCAAAACAGATTGGCTGAAGCTGATCTGAGAACAAAAAAACTTGCTTTTTTGTTCCTACACCTACTGAATGTTTTGAACAGCTCTCTGAGCACAGCAGCAATTGGCTTAATTCCTATTGGGAAACTCTAACTATCTTAGTAAGATATCAATCATGAGAGAATTCATAAAAAACTAATGGATTACACACAAAGAAAGATGTTTAGCAAATCATATATACACACACATATATATATATATATATATATATATATATATATATATATATATATATATATATATATATATATATATATATATATATATATATATATATATATATATATATATATATAAGATCATCCTGACAATTTCGGGGTTCAATAGTCAACAACCCAGTGAGCAAAGATGAGTTAATATCTCGTGATCTTGAGAAGCAATGGTAATGAAATTTTGTAGAGGTACTAGGCAGTATGCTGAATCTATCATGCTTTAAATCATCTCAAATAATAAATCATGCACTGAGAACAAGATGTGAGAATATCACTATTCAGATGGAGTTATAGTAGAGAAGTGAAATGAGAATGTAATGGTCATACATGTATTAAATCATTTACAAATATAATGTGATTGGAATCATACATTTCTCAATGTGTGAGAGTTGAATGGGATATGAGTTGAGATCTCACTTCACAATGAATATACCACAAAATGATCCAATGAGCTTGAGATACATGCGGGTCTTTTTGATCCTCTTCTTATAGTTGTACTTGGAGACAAAGTTTGAATTCAAATTCAAAGATCTGCCTAAAAGATTCTTTCATCACTCAACAACCAAATGAGTTGTGACTTTTGAGCTTCCTAACTCCACATGGATGTGTACCCCTTTTACAAAGGTAAGTGTGAAGAACCTTTTACAAGACCTTGAACATATGAAGCCTTGTTATTAAATCAAGTATAAGCTAATCAACCTAGTATGTGGGCTTGGTCTTAATTGCACCAATAACTCCCCCCTCAAGCCTAACATGCTTGGTCTTCATTCTTCTTGATTTCTTACAACCAATCATGAATTGAATCTATTAATTTTTGTTCTATCCAATTACTTTGTGAGTATATCTGCAAATTGTAAATTGAGGTTGATAAATAAGATAGGTGGAAATCCTTCCTAAGCAAATTCTCCCTTAAATAATGATAGTGCATTCAATATGCTTAGTCCTTGCATGATATACAGGAGTAGCAGCCAAATGAGTGAACTACTGTTGTCCTCAAAATATTATTGGATTGTAATAGTGTATCTCCAAATCTGCATATATATGCTTAAGCCACTTAGCTTCTTGGGTTGCATTTGCCAAACCCCTATATTCCTGCTTATGTGGAAGATAAAGCCACACTTGTTTAATTCTTAGATTACCAGGATATTAGCTTTGAACCTACAAATGATAGGTACCTTGAAGTGCTCCTTCTATCATCCTTGAGCCAACCTAATCTGCATCAAAATACAACTTTATATCTATGTCAGAAGTGAAGGGACAAAACACCCTTCATTCATTGTACCCTTTAGATACATAAGCACCCCTTTTGCAGCTTCCATATGAAGATTCATTCGTGCATGCATAAAACTAACCTCAAAGTGCTTTTTCGTAGGCAATTTCTACTCTTGTTAAAGTAGCATAGTTGAGACTTCCCACAAGTTGTTGATAGCTCTTACATCATCACTAGGTTCTCCTTCATGAGAACTCACCTTATGACTGAGGTCCATAGGGATACCTGCACTTTTAGTGTTCTCCATCTTGACTTTACCAACATATCATGTTATATACTTCCTTTGAGTAATAAATATACCAAAAATTTGTTTACACAAGCTCTAAGCCAAAAACGTAGGTTAATAAACCAAGATCACTCATTTTACATTCTTAATATAAAGGAAGTTCGGCAATAGCCTACTCTCCCGGACTTGAATTAAATAAAGAAAAAGTACAAGAGAAGGGGACTAGTGCCCACGGGACCCCCAAATCCCACAAAGCAGGGGAAGCTTTTACAGAGCTTAGATGACATTACAAAGAAGGTTAATTACCCTCTCATCACCCTCATGTGGGGCCCACTTGGGTTTAAGCTTGTTATCGATCAAAAGGAGAACATGATGATGCCTAAAGGGGGGGGATTTTTTACAGTTGACGATCCTTTTGCCGAGGAGGAACAGCGATTTCTCAATTTTACATTCTTTCATGAGTTGAGCATTCACCTGCTTAATGCCATTATCATCATTCCTTATAATCATGATGTCATTTACATAGACACATACATAGATAACTTCTGATTTGTTCTTATTTCGAAAACAATATTTCATTCACTAAAAAGGAAATACTATACGCTTTTGATTTACACATTATATTGATTCTGGAATTAGACCAAACATTTTAAGAGAGATTATGGTTGTAAACTTTTCGAAATATGTTCCTCACCATTAGAGAAAAAGTGAACCATGCATGGGCCTTGTAAGGATTCCTAACTTTTAGGGATTAATCTTAATATTCTAATTTGTTAAGGGGAGAAAGTGCATTTAATAGAGCAATTTTTAGTAGGCTGAAGTAGGCTTTTTTTTGGTTGAGCTAGGAGCATCTCTCTTTTCAACACAACGAGATAGAGAGAGACTAGCCACTTTCCACCTCATCAAATCTATCCATCTATATGAATAAAAAAATTACTCTTTTGAAAAAGTCTCTTGTTTTGCTATTCATTATTGGAAATGACCCATACATTTATGCATATGCTAGAAGTTACTTCTTTTGTATAAGGTTTAGAAAAAACCACATAAAAACCATACTTTTCAAAACACCCACATCATCAAGTTCATAACTTTGGTTGCCCACAAACCTAAATTTTTGAAAAAAAACCCGTGGTTTCACTCTTAAACATTGGAAAACATAATTTTGATATAGCCTCATCCCAAATCACACGTTTTTCTCCCAATACAACTATTGTACAAGCCATTCATGCCATCTTTATGATTCTTTCTATTTTGTGCCTAAGTTTTGGAACATCATGTGCTCACTTGTATTATGAACATGACGCGAGCATCAATGTGTGCTCCTTATTCAATGAGTGTGCAACTTCATGTTCCAACAGATTTTGCACCAACAACTAGAGGTCACGATAATAAAGACTCTCAAAATGAACAACCTGCAGCTAGACAGAAGAATATTGATCTTTGGGTCAATGGTGCATTATATCCCATAGTTCCAATGTCTAATATTCATGTAGATTCCATAGTATCTCAACATTTCTACAATTCTTGTTAGCAATGAAGTTGGACTCCTAGGTTATTGCAAGCGATTGTGTAGCCATTCAACATCTATTGCATATTTTTGGATGCAACAATTTCAACCACAACCACTTGAAGATACACACTTTAGAAAGTGCTAGCAAATCTTTAGAACAGCAAAATAATATACTCCAACAAGAGTGTGGAAGAAATTGATAGCAACAATTATAAAGTTAAAGCCAATATAACCAACCAAAAGAGAACTCCATTTGGTATGAGATATAGGAAATGATCATTATCATCCTTTCTAGCTCCTTTAAGTGGTGGTTGAGCACGGGAACGACGTGGTCTATGGACATATGTTCCTCTTTCACTTGTTTATTTATGTTAAAAGAGGTTTAGATTGAGTTTCTTATTGTGTAGCTCATTTGTTGAAGATGCTAGTGCTTCATCAACAATAGAGGATCCATTGACTTCATTAATTCTTGTTTATGAAGCAAACATGTGCTTTTGATTTTGGACTCACCAATAGGAAATCACATCAAGACTCAAGTGATTAAAACTTTTGTAGGCGACTAGTACTACTCCTTGAGAGGTACAGATGATACGTGATGAGCACGTGCTAGTACTAGAGCATACATGCATTGCATCATCTTTGAAACACGCATTAGGAAACAAAGCTTTTTTGAAAATTATTTTTACATGCGCTAACACGATATCTCTAAAGATGAAGATGACCAATGAGGATATAGTGAATACTCTTGCCATTACTTGCATAAAGAAGATGTTAAGCTTGCATCCGTTTATCATACTGCTACATCAAGGATTTGAAAACTTGATTCAGAAAGGTACAACAAAATAGTTCTCAATTTGGAGAGGCTTCAAAAGAAATGGTTAAATTTCACAAATCTACAATTCAAGCTATATCTATTACTGTGATAATGGCATTCATAGTATTTTCATTAATATACATTTTTTATTTGATGTAGAATATTGTTTGAAACTCAAGTTTATATTGAAGCCAGACAAATGTCAATTTATGAAGGGACAACATATGGAGAACATAATGTGACACTCATGAAGGAATCTTTGTCCCATGCCATTATTGATGAAAATGAAAACTCTACTCATCACTTTACATATATTGCTTGATCAGAGAAAGATATATGGTGGTTAGGTGCTATTGAGGTACCTAAAGAATCCAATGAAGTTCTTTCATGGATTTCTAGTAGGACCATATGGATAACAAAGATGATAACTTCTCAAATTCATGGTGCCAAAATCAAGGTTCAAGGCCTAGGTCATTTTGTGTAGAGTGGCACTTGCGTGGAGTCTTAAAGATCAAATGCATGTTAGGGTGCAAACAATGTGCATTTGCTCTCTACCCTTGTCCATATTGCACATGAGGTTTATAAAAGGAACAAAGAGAAATCATAGGATTATTCTAATCTTGGTTTCAATGTGCTAATATTTGTATTGTTATATTCTGTATGTTTCTAAATTGGTTTTGTCCATTTTAGTGTGAATAGAGAATTTTAAAACAAATTCTGTAAATGGAGTAAACTCACTCAATTTCACACTTTTGCAACTCAAGAGAATGTCGTGCACTAAGCATTTGCAATGAAAGACTACATGGTCCTACCCTAGCCATGTTCAAGGAACTCAATGTCAACCATGGCTACAACCTCCCCGAAAGACCTCAAAATGGTTCCTGCACCACTTCTAGGCCTCTCTTCACATGATGGCACAATGTCTCGGAGCAATCCATCATGAGAAAATGAAGTTTCAAATAAACAAAAGGATTGGTGTCAAGGATGGTGAGATTCACATTCTGATTTTGATCCATGAGAGAGGACACCCATAAAGGCAAGACCCAAACAGTGCAAGGAGAAGGGTTATATCAAAGAGTGATTCTGATCAAGAACCATCAATTAATGAAGGAAGCTACACTAACCACCATGGAATCAGATGAGCATTCCAACCATCCATAGGGTAACACATGGAGGCAGAGACTTCCACAGGGACAAGGCCAATACCAAGAGAGGTGGAATGGAGCAAAGTCAACACACACATCAACAACAAATGTTGCAAATGAACTTCGACCTTCACATCCTGTACATTGGAGAAGAAAGAATTATCAACCACTATGGACCTCAAGGGCAATATAGCATACCTCCCAATGCAAGAGCTCCACAAAGATGATGGAGACACTGAAGAGCATTTGTAGAGATATGAAACTATCAGAAATCAATTGAACTTCTCATACATGAAAAGCATTTGCAAGGGTGCTAAAGGAAGAAATACAAAGCTATTGTGCAAGTATACAAATAGTCACTTTTTTCAGTTTAGTTCATGCAGGATTCTGCTTTAGGAGTAAAAAATATCACTTTTCATCTAAAAACGTGGTTCAAGGGCCATTGAATAGTGTTATGATAAGTTCTAAATATTTTTGAAGTTTTTGATGTTTTTGGCCTAGGAAACTTCTAAGATTCCTTTCTCTCTCTAGAGGCAAAACCTAAACATAGGGGAATCATGTCCCCTCCTCACCCTTCAACCTCGTGATTTATTGGCTATGAAGTGTGTTGACCACCCTCTTTTGATTGTTCCATCACTAATCACATCCTTAATCCAAAAGGCCCATGTATGGTTCATTTTTTGCCCTAATTACATTTTGATTACTCAACCCAAATATCATCATAAAAAAATCACGTTTATCCACGGAAAATCATAAAAATATCTTTGAAATCATAATTAGATTCTATGAAAAAGTAGTTATTTAGTCCTCCAAACAAAAATTGTATCTCTCTTGGAATCGAAATGAGAATGGCAAACGGATATAGGTAGGACATCTATATGAATTCACAAATCTTCTAAAAATATTAGCTATATGAGGAAATGATAATAGTCAAGCTCATATAGTGTTCATAAGTTCAAAAAGAGCTTCGAAGGTCATAAAGTCATCCCATGTATAGTCCGCCAAGTCTCTTGTTCGCCTCATTCTGATCTTCCAGTTTTATTATCAAAACTATCTCAAAATGCGCGTGTCTCCATAAAAATACCTTATAGGAATTCTTCCTCTCTTTTATTTTAAGATACGTATTTGCAAAGATGTGTTTCTCACATTGAAACATGTTTTCTTTTCAAAGTTCATGTAAGCTTATAAATATTTTGCTTGTACATGATATTCTTGCAGGATTCATTAAGAAATTTGGAGGACAGCTTCGGGCCTTGAAGAATCTTTGAATAAATTTCATCACACAATGATATAGAGTCACATATTAAATTTCCCCCATTTTGCAAAATTATAGAAATCATAAAATCCAATAACAATATTCTTTTGTGGGGTGTGATGAATATAATATTTTCTTCAAAGCACAATATTAAAATATGATAAATCATCCCCGAAACAGTAATAGACTATAATATATCATCTCCAGCATAATAAGAAAATACTCTAGTTGAGTTAGATCATATAGATTAATATTATTTTTGGAGGGTTATGGGACAATGAAATATGAACCCCTTAGACCTGAATGGAATTTTAAATGATATTTCACAGTCATTAAAATCCACATGATAGTAGTACCCCAAAACGTTTCTCTTACATAACACCAAGTGTATATCATTACCTCAAGCTATACTAAAAAAGTTGCATTCAATCATCGATCTACAAAAACTTTCAGAGCATCAACACAGAGGTATACTAACAAACATTTCCATGTAAGCTATACTTGTCTGAGATTTATGTCCGTAAGAGCACAGATCCTTCATTCTTGAGTGCTTTAAAACATAAAATGCTTCCTAGAATGGGTGTTCCGTTCCCTACATGTCCTTTAGAATGAGTTATCCCAGAAATGTGCTTTAAAATACAACACACATCCTAGATTCCACATCCCTCGCCTTATGCGTGCTTTTTATCACACAATATTGATAATTTCCGCAATTTTGAACTCCTATGAATTACTTGACACTGTCATAGGACCGATAGAATTGGATCTAGAGCCTATACCAGTTGAAGATCCAGCAAATTCAAGATTGATGATTCAGCTAGATCGAGATCTTCTACGAGCTTGGAAGCGTTGGAATGTTGATGCATTATGTGCAATTGTCACTAGAGTAAGTGATTCTGTGCTTACTTTAGTTCAACATACTACTAAAGCACATGAGGCTTGGGCATATTGGCTCATCAATATGAGACCAAGAACCACACTAGGATATAGAATTTAGAAAATCAGTTGGCAAATGAAAAGCATTCTGATTCTGAAAAGGCTAAAGATTTTATCAAATGGATAAAACATCCAATTGGTTGTAGTTGGTGTTGTTATAAGACTAGAAGAGCTGACTCAAAGATGTGTACGTGTTCTTCCAACAAAGTATGATAGATTAGTAATAGCCCTTAACACTCACGTAAGCCCAACTCCCCTCACATTTGAAGAGTTTTGTGCTATGCTTTTAGAGGAAGAGATGTGGTTAAAGAATTCGCAAACTACAAGTGATGCTGCATTCTTAGCAAATGCAAAAGGTAAAGGCTCTTCTGATTGATCAAAGAAGAATCCAAAGAAGAAAAAAGTTCAGAGGACATTGCTTCTCTTGTGAAAAGAAATGCCATGCTATCAAGGATTGGAGAAAGAAGCAAATTGATGAACAGAATGGGACTATAATCATCGTGGAAGAACAAAGAGTCTACAAACAACACAGAGCTAGAACTATGGGTAGCTATTGAAGAGGTGTGCTCATCTCCTCAAGCTCCTGTTGATGAACCATGGATTTTAGATAGTGGAGCTTCTTGCCATATGACCAGTAAAAAGGATTAGTATAGTTTGCTAGTGCCTCTACGGGAATCCATTAATGTAGTGGTGGGATATGACTCCAAGTTCAAGCGGAAGGAACTTGAAACATCTCTTTTATCACTTCTCCAGGTGTTGAGAAAAATGTATCTGATGTTCTTTATGTACCTACACTTAAACGAAATTCTTTGTGAGTTTTTGCAATAAGAGATCGTGGATTCAAAGTTCACTTCAATAAGTGGTGTAGAAATCATGGATTTATCAGGTAATGTAGTAGGTAAAGGCATAAGATGTGATAACTTGTATGCGTTAAGTGCTTTAACTGCTACAGAAGATAAAGATGTAAGTAGGTTATGGCATCAACGATTTGGGCGTCTCAAATTTGCAGTTTTGAAGGAGATGCAAAGAATAGGGATGGTTGCTCATTTGCCTGCATTTTTAGAGTTGTAAGAACCTTGTGAAGCTTGTAGGTTGGGAAAGCAACAATGAAAGGCATTTCTAAGAGAAACCAGCAATCGATGTCAAGCTCCTGTAGAGTTGGTACATACTGATCTCTGCGATAAAATATATACACCTACTTTAGGATGATCTTTCTAATTTTTGTTGTTAGTCGAGGATTATAATAGAAAGATGTGAGTTTATTTCATTCAAGAGAAGGGTGATTCCTTTGAAAAATTTAAAAGGTGGCATAAGTATGTGGAAAATGAATCAAGAAGGAAACTGAAGAAATTTAGAATAGATAGAGGAGGTGAATTCTTGTCAACAGAATTCAATAATTACTGTAAGGAGCATGGTGTGAAAAGGCAACTTACCATAGCTCATACACCTCAACAAAATGGCGTTGCTGAGCGTAGGAAGAGGACATTAGTTGAAATGGCTCGTTGTATGTTAAAGGCTCAAGACATGCCTGATTCATTCTAGGGAGAAGTAGTTAATATAGCACTCTACATCCTCAATCGAAGCTACACAAAAGCAGTGAAGGGGATGACTCCTCAAGAAGCATATTCTAGTAAAAAGCCTTCAGTTTTGCATTTCTGAATTTTTGGTTGTTTCTGTTATGCACATATTCCTGATTCAACAAGATCAAAGTTGGAATCAAAAAGGAAAAAGTGTTTCTTCCTACGATATAGTGAAGATTCTAAAGCATACAAGTTGTGGGATCCTGAGGCAAGGAAGATTTTTGTCAGTCGAGATGTGGTGTTTGATGAACGACCACACTTACTAGAAGATAAAGGTAAATCTACTATCTCATCAAACAGAGAAATATCTCATGTTGTGCCTATCAAAAGACAGGTTAAAGTTGAGGAGGAGGAAACATCTGATGGAGAAATTTCCTCAATAAAAAGCCAACGAGTTGTAGCTACACAATGTATGCCACTACCGAAGTGGGCACAACAGCTCCTTGATGATCACAATCCACATGTAGATGTACCAGAATCATCCTCAGATGGATTACAAAGATCAAAGAGAATAGAGGAGCAAAGAAGAGCCTCAGAACACATTGTAAACATGCCTCTAATGAATTTGGAAGTTTTCTAGTGAAAAGAGGTAGAAGTATATCATAGACATTATTTGAGCTCATTCATGTATCCTTGCTACATGAAATTAAAGCACTTACAACATACTCTTTGATCAATACAACTTGCATCCAAGAGATGCCACCTTTTGTTCTCTACAGGAACGTTTTTTGTGGCGTGTATGGAAATATAGAGTAGTGTCTTATCGCACACATAGCTAGAAATGCATTGATTTTAGACCTCATAGACCTTTATCTTATGTGAATGGGAGTTTTCTATTTTACATGTTGACATATTTTTTAACCTTTTTAAGAAAATAAATAATTCAAGTTTTGACTTTAATACATAGAGCCATCCTACACAAAACATCAATCGATTTCATGAACTAATGGCTATTAGAAGATGATAGTGTGTGCATAGGAGCACATATATCATTATCAATAATATGTAATTTTTGACTAGATGCTACAATACCACCTTTGAGAAGTAGGGAATGCGAAATGATACAAAAATTGTACCCTTCATGGACATGTTTGGATGTTGATGGAGTTAGGGCAAAACAACATCAATCCGAATTTTGTAGGATAATAAAGAAAAACAAAAAAGAGATGATTAAAACAACTATTCCAAAGTTTGCATATGAAATGACTTTTAGATCCTATATTGAACATCCATAAAAACTCCACACACCCTTTTTTTTCTGTGAGATTAATGTAGGCAATGAAAAGAATTATCGTATGGATGAAATATCTTTTTAGAAAGATCCGAATGAACTATACACCTATCATCAGTAAAAATTTCCAAAATTCCAATGTTGGTTCGTGTTGATACTGATAATATATTTTTCTTGATCTCTCACGTATATAAGAGCTTAGAAAATGCAAATATAATTTCATTACAAACAATAATGATGATTATTCTAATAGGTTTTGCCACATCATTTTGAATGTGCCAAACATTGGATTCCAAAACTCCCATACAATGATAAGGTATGTTGATGGGTTAACCCTAGATTGTGTTGTAAACGCCCATTTGGTCATTTTCTACTATGTTTTTAGAGTCTCTATAAGAAGAAGGTCTACAATAGCCATTCCTTCCTATTTCTTCTTTCCCTCTTTAGTATATAAATCTTAGAATAGTCTATAATAATACGACAAGTCGACTTACACTATTTGATACCTACTTTTGGTTCTCTATTTTCATTCCATCTTTCTTATCTTATTAAGATTGTTACTATTCATACATTTTCCTTACTAAAGGAAAAGAAACATTTACCATAGCCATTTTTGCTAACACCCAAAAAACAAATTAATCCACAACATGCATAGTAGACTTCTTCTTCATATGAAAAAACGTTTCCAATAAAATTGGGACTAAATCTTCACAAAAGCAAGGTATTAGGAATCGTAATGATCATTATTCTAAGAGGAGAACAAAGCTATGGTGAAAATAAAATAAAACCTGGAGAATATTTGTTCTTGATCTCGAAAAGATCACCTATATCCATCATTTTGCTCTTTAAAACGCTTCAGCTTTGTGAGAAAACTCTTCATGGAGTCCCCTTCATTCATATGCTCACTCTCCATTTGTTCATGCACTAGAGAACATTGAGTCTTGTTTCTTGTCTGTTATAAATTGGAAAGGTTATCTTGAACATCCTTTGTTCTTGTGCATGAAGGAGCACGAGGCATAATGGCATACGTGAATACTTAATGATTCAAGGCATGTCCCTTTGCTTCCATTCTATTGAAGCTTTTCTATAATATTCGTGCTATTCATGTACCATAAAGTGTCAAAATTGGAGTTTCAAGAGAACGTCAAATATGAATAAGAAGAAAATATGGATCTAAAACATGCTAAAACACATTTACTTCAACTATACTTTGAGTGCTCATAGCTCTAATAGGCCAACTTTTAGCACGGTGCATGATATCCATCATACGTTTGGAACCAATGCATGGTGCCTAATATATTTCCTTAACGGGTAGTGCAAACAAATCAGTGTATCCTGAATAAGCAACCTATTAAGTACATGACTATTTTCAACCATGCCCACTATTTTTGGTAGCATTGGGAACAATAAATATTGTATCTCAAAAATGTTGAATAGAACTAGCTCATGGAGGTCCACTAGGATTGAACCTCAATTTGAGATGCTTGCGCTTGTAGAAAGAAAACCAAAACTACAAGTAGCACGAAAGTATAAATTTTATACATGGGCACTACAATAGTGCATTTGAAGATTGAAACTACCTCAAAAAATATGAGCTGTAGAATAATCGTCATGTGGTTTTGACATATTCATGTCCCTCAATATGATCACCAAATTTTGTAGTAATCTAAGGCTTTCAGTAGGCATGTGGGGTCCTATAAATCTATTAAAATTTAGTTATTAAGATACTGATTCTTAAATTTTTAGGATTAGAGCTTCACAAAATGACGCAAAAATAGAATAAGAATATTGGGAGGAAAGAACATAGTGTATTACTAAATGACGAATGTGGAATGAAAATTATCTCTTCAAGTTTGCCACACAAAAACAAGGAAATGTAAAAGGCTTCCGAAAGAGGAAAAAAGGTAGCAACGATATCCTAAGTGTCTACAAGCCATACAAAAGTATACTAACATAATTTTGAAGAACCATTGTGTACATGCAAGAAAAGTATCAACATGTTCCTTATTCTCAAACAACACTACAAACATATACTAAACATTCTGTGCATGCAACAATAATATCAACATGTTCCTTATTCTCAAACAAGACTACAGAAATATACTAAGATGCTTTTGAAGATCCATTGCGTGTCGACATGTTCCTTATTATCAAAGAAGAAATAAATTAAACCATTGGCTTGGAATTTTACTTAAGGTGTAGCGATGAAAAATGGAATGAATCTATTTTCTATCTAGTTCAACGCCTCGTGAGGTGGAGTGTTACCTGTGGGAGAGTCTTTAGTTCACATTGGTTTCTGAGGAAAATAGGTGTTGCGGACTTCACCTCTATCATCTTCTCGTTTTTCGATAGGTTTGCACGACCAAACTAGGTTGTAAGCTTAGCATTAAATGATATTCCTTCACGTGATTTGATCTTACCGAGAAACATTGAAACACCATGGATAGATAGGGGCCGAGAGGAACAAGTAACCTAGTGAGGTGGGAATCCTAGGTTTGCGGCTTTCTTTCCTCTCTACTTCTTTTCCTAGTTTATGCTCCCCATGAAGAACAAACGCAATAAGCATAAGCTGTTAGAGTATGTCAACAATTAAGCTCAAAACCAAGTGGGCTCCGCATGATGGGGATGCAAAGTTTATCAACCTCCTCTATAACTTCATGTAAGCCTTGTAAGGTCCACCACGAAGGCTCTGGTAGATTGTGGAAAAGAAAATCAAACTTTAGAAACATATGAGTTCGATGCATGCTCTACTGGGAGAAGCATTCAGTTGCTCTACCTCTCTGGAATGCCATCAGAGGGGAGGCCCTATGGAAGATCTGGCGGGAAAGGTGTGCATACAACTTTGGTGACTCCCCCATAGTGGGGTCGATTGAGGAATCATTGTTCCTCCTTGGCAAAAGGATCACTAATTGTAAGGAATCCCCCCCTTTTAGGCATCATCAAGTTCTCCCTACAGCAAGCTTGATAACATTTGGGCCCCACATGCGGGTAATGAGAGGGTGACTAACCTTCTTTGTAATGCCATCTAAACTTCGTAAAAGCTACCCCCGATAAGTGGGATTTGGGGGATCCCATGGTCACTAGTCCTCTTCTCTTGTACTTTTCTTTTTATTAATTCAAGTCTCGGAGAGTAGACTAAGGCCAAACTTCCTTTATTTAAAAAAAAAAAGAAATAAGCATAAGTTGTTGACAAGGGCATGCTTTGCATGCGATAGAGGTGAAAATGAGGAGGAAGGCTCATAAAAAATTTCAGGTCCACATGGCCTGATAAAGAGGTTTAGATTCTCAAGCTAGATGTAATTGTTGAGATAAGTGAGCATGATGGGAGCTCTTCTCTGCATGGTTCACGCATGCAAAAAACCAGAGCTTGATGTGACAACATATCCTAGTTTTTTTGGTTATTTGAACCCCTAGCTCAGTTCAGGTATAACGTTTTAAGTAAGATGTTGGTAGATTTCGTATAAATTACAAATTCTCTATAGTAATAGAACAAGCAAGCACATGTAGTACGGCAAGAATCAAGTAAATTATCCTTGATAATCATATAATCAAGGAATGACGGTTCATATTTTGAAAAAAAACCGAGACAACATGGATGCAATAATGTGAAATTGATCACACATTAATGATACAATAGGACGATAGTGATTTCAAAGGAGAAACAACTACGACTAAAAATCGCTTGATCAATGCACAAATAAGGCTTCTATGAAAGGGTCGTTGTAGAAAGAGCCCAATTTGGTTTTAGGATATCCTCCAGAGCAAGCCTAGTTGGTATAAGGAACGGCCTATAGTATATAACGAGGTCGAGGACTAGCTTGGAAATTCTATTGTCTTTGTTGAGAGAAAGAAGTCGCACCATCTTTTGAAATGATAATTCAGTTTCTAATATTATTTTAGCGATCCCTATAAGCAGCATAAAGAACTTGAGCGATCCCTGTAAGCAGGATTAAGAACTTAAAAAAGTGGACCTGCCTGTAGCCCTTCTGATGAGATTGTACTCGTAGATTAAAATTATAAGATTCTCTTCATCTGCTAGTCTATGTACAGGAAATGAATAAAGAAATCTTTGATATTTCTCAACCCCTAGCTTTTCTATCACATCCTTAAAATAAGAAAACAAAAATCTGTTTTGCTTAATGTGTTCATATTGGGTGGCTTCCATATATGTTCTATTGTGAGGAAACAGAACGTTTGCACGAATATGAAGATATCTTGAAAGAACCATTCACATGACTTGAGGTACTTCAGCAATGACAATCATATGAAATCGTTTTTTTGTCAAAACCACCAACGGCTAACGAAGGACTATATAGAGACATAACAGAGGACATATTATTTTTTCTACTGTGTGGGTGTCTATTCAGCAAAGAAAGACTAAAAAGGCATTATTATAAGAATCACAGAATGTGATGCAATTTTTGCGTAATGCGTCATCTTGCGATACTGTTTTATAGATACAAATCTCGAGGTTGTAGCGTCGATGTTCGACAAGAAAGTGTCTGCGACTTGATAAACATTTCCAAACGCTGAAGGAATATTTCCGTTTCGAACAGACGCTGAAGGTTAGAGTACTAATCTTTCTTGATTCTGCCACTACCGATATCTAAACAGGTCATATTTTCCTAATTATTCTCTCTTTTCTTTATAAGAGGAGTCTCGACCAAACCGTAATTTTGTTTTGTTTGAATTGATTGAATAAACAATTGTATTAGTGAATATGCATAGTACTCATGGGACCCTCTCATATTGCACAAAGCAAGGGCTAAACTGCCCGAAGGCAAACTTTGTTTTGTAAGAGGAATCTTTATAAGAGGATTCCTCTTTTCTTTACAAGAGGAATCTTAATCAAAGCGTAATTTTTTTTTGTTTGAATTGATTGAATGAACAATTGTATAAGTAAATGTGCATAGTACTCATGGGACCCTAATATCTCACAGAGCAAGGGCATAGTACTCATGGGACCCTAATATCTCACAGAGCAAGGGCTAAATTGCCCGAAGGCAAACTGTAAGAAGAATTGCCCGAAAGTATCTTGATTAATATCGTCTAAAAGCATTACACTGGCGTTAGGCCCACACATATCCTTATGTAGAGGGGAGTTGAACGGTCATCCCCCCTTTCCCTTCAAAAGACGGAAGGCCCAACCACCCTCACTAACGCGTGCAGAAAGAGATTTGTTTTTTTCTTTTTTTATCAAAGACTATTTTAAATTACCGGAAAGAGAGAAAATACATGATCTTTATTGAGACACTGAAAGAAACTAATAGCTATTCTCCCTCGCCGTACGGGGCCCGCTGGTATCTTAAGTTTTGGTTCTCAATTACATGCATCCTATAGGTTCTTAACGAGTGGATTACTTAAAATTTGGAATTCATTTATCTAAGTAGCAAAGTGATCTTTCTACCGAATATTCGGAGGTGGACGGTTATATGTTTCTCTTTAGATCTCCTAGAGGGCTCCAGCTATGATAGTATTCCATAATGCAAAGGATTAATCGATATGTTTCCAGCTTATAAGACATGGAAAAACAAATAACATGTCTGAGAGTGTGCCACAGTGAGGATCTCCTTGAGCACGAAAAGAAGGGCTGACCGGGGTATTCCCTACAATCGAGTCACTGCTTGCAACCATTGTTTTGGGGGGGGGGGGGGGGGGGGGGGGGGGGGGGGGGGGGGGGGGGGGGGGGGGGGGGGGGGGGGGGGGGGGGGGGGGGGGGGGGGGGGGGGGGGGGGGGGGGGGGGGGGGGGGGGGGGG